>WBNO01031675.1:0-100366 GCA_013400575.1 Peucedramus taeniatus | reverse complement strand
CCTCCCCCTCCCCCTTCCCCGGCTTTGGTTCTTCATTTCTCTTTAAAAGTTTAAGCTTCTGTCTGAAAACTGCCTTATTTTAGTATTATTAGGAAGGAAAATAGTTTCTTCAGCTTTGGTCATGCTTTCAGAACAGCCAGTAAGTATGCAATAATTTATTTTCTCTACAAGCCTGTGAAATATTTTTTTTTCCATTATACATATGGGGACACTGAAAACCAGGATGCTTCTCTAAGGCCAGTAAATAAGTCATTGTTAAAAACATCCTGGTTCACAGGATATACTAGGTTATTGCCTCAGTTGGTGATTTCAAGTAAGGTTAAAGCAGAAGCCTACACTTAAGAAATTACTTTGCTTTTTAATCCACTTCTGCAGAGGCATCAATCATCACTATAGATTATATATTCTATTCCATTTGCCTTGAGATATAAGAAATAAGCTTGTACTCTGACAGCACAAATAGCTGTTTGACAAAGGGGTATATATTTACAAATAATCCTTAAAACACTTTTTCACCTGTGTCAAAAAAGAGACATGGTGCCAATATTTTGAATTCTCTTTAAGTTTAGTTATTTCAAGTCCCCATTTTAGTCTGTACTCAGAGAAGAAGACTGAGTTACATTGTGTTTTTTGCTAGATGGTGCCAGAGTACTCTCCCACTCTGCCCAGTTCATATAACTGGCTGGAGAAAAAAATCTGGCTGTTTACTGGAAAAATCCTGCACTAAAGCATGAGCTGTATGGTCCTGCTGATCTGCACTGGTGCCTGGGCATAGCAAAATGAAAAGCTTAGCTTTGTATAGAAGAGACACTGCTCTCTGTTAGTAAATTGAGCAAGAAAGCAGAACTATTTTTCTGTGTTTGAAATATGAAAGAAAAAAGATATACTAGGTGATTTTGATCCATTAGCTCATGTTTTGGAACTAGGAATCTAAGCAAATATTTGTAAAAACAATGCAAGCAACATCTATGTATGTATAAATTGACAACATATAATGTATAACTAATGTTGATAAGTCATTTCCATCAGGGACTCATAATTTGTTTGGGTTGTTTTGCCTTCTCACCTCTCTTTTTCTTTTTTAATTTTTTTTTTCATTCCATTGCCTTTTCCACAGGTCTGAAAGCAATTAGCATGGGTGAAGAAAGGGCAGAATACAGTTTTTTCTTTATGTGCCTATGTCACTGCCATAATATTACTGGAAGTGTAATAATTTAAATGGTGAAACTAATCGCCTAGAAAGTGACAGCACTGAATGTGCTCTTTCATGGACTGTTCATTGTTGACAGTGGCCCATTAGATATGATATTATGTCAGTCTTAGTAGCTCTTTAAGAGAAAGTGTCTTATTATTACTGCACTGTATTGTGAAAAATCATCCTTTGCAGGTCTAAATGCTGAATCTGTTTTTGAAAGGTAAGTGCAGGATACAAAATACAGATCTTGTTAACGGGGGGAAGTACATTGCTGTACTGTACAATTGCCCATTTGCATTGATGGAGCAGAATGAAACATTTATTGTTCAAATTAAAATAACCAAAGAAGAAAGCCTGTTCTGAAAATATGATTCTCCTGGACCAGCACCTTTTTTTTGAAGAGTGCTTGGCACAATTTGGAAACAGAGTATAAAAACTGCTTTAATTGTATTGCTTTTTTTTAATGCTTTGTGAGGTTGCTCCCAGTTTCAAAGCAATTTGAGAAAGTGCCCTCTTTCTCATGGCCTTGTCAACCTCAGAGGGAGAGAGTAGAGGTGGAAAGATTAACTTCTCCTGAACACCATAACAAAATCCACAAGCAGGAAGATGACCCCTGCATTCTCAGATAGTCTGTGCATGCACAGATGGATGAAGAGTGAGCACAACACACCTTAGAACTGATGCCTGTATTAAAACAGTTAATAACCTGCACAAAGGGAAGCAAATCACAGCAAAATACTGTGTACAGGGCTAATACAGTCTTACTGCATTATAAATATTTGTATTTTTGAAGATTAATGGACTGAAATATTTTACAGTGAGGTCCATTGTTTATCCATGAGCTGCAAACATGAGAGATAGCTGCAGTGTGAGTTTCCCCACACCATCCTGTTAATGACCTCAGCTCTGACCCTGGAAGTCCTCTTGAGGGAAAAGGGGAAATTTGGTCCAGATCATTTATGGCCATTTCCTGTGTAAAGCCATGCAAGACACTCACTGCTGACATTGCAATGTGAGCTACAAGCAACTGCATGATTGCAAGTTTCTTAGAGCTTGAAACCTTGGATGTAGTAGAAATGGTAAAGCTAAAAGCCCAGAAGTTTTCAAGCTAAATGCTAATCCTTGCACCAAACACTGGATCATCCTCTATAGCCTGAGAAATACACTGTATAGCTTAACCTGAACTGAATTAACACTTGACTGTACCTGTATTCATGCAATGATTCAGTTCCTTGTCTTAAACATTCTGCAAAGAATTCCTACTAAGGTGTAGTCCAAAGCAAGACATATAGTTCAGGGATGGGAAGAGCAATGGGAGAAGATTAGTCTTGTCTGTTGCAATTTGTTATCAATTCTAGTTTGTGACTTGTTGTTTGACCACAGGAGAAGACTCAATACAAGCAAAAAGAATCAATATTTTTCATTGCTATCTGAATATGTGATTCACTCAGATATGAAATGCAAATACTTTATGCCCTTTATGGCCTATTTTTTTCAATTGTGGTAACACAGTCAGGTACCCTGACTGGCCAACAAGCAATAGTTCATTAAGTGGTGGCAATTTAATTGATTTTCTTCATTAATGCATATCTTAAGATAGACTGCCATTACAGGAAGGGTTCAGGAGGTGGTTGATCCACATTAAAACCATGTGATTATGCTCTAAGTTTCATAGCTGTACAGCGTGACCCTAGCCACTGCTGGATTCCATGGTGGTGAACTAGCATATGCTATAAAAACAAAAGGGCAAGATGAGATGAAGGAATATTTGTAGGAATTCCCAGAGGTTGGGGACAAAGGAGCATCAAAAAAATTGGAAGAAAATATAGTTACAAAGGTTTCCTGCTATGGTCCTCAGCACTGTAGTATCCAAGCTTACACAACCATTCATAAATTTGTACTTCCTCTACCCCTTTGGGAGAGAAAATAATTTTTCACATTTTTGAGATAAGGAACTATGGAACAGGGTGGATTAACTCATCTTTCCAATGTCTCCTTTGATTGGCCCAGGAATTCAGCCTGCATGTATGCAACCTGAATAACACACTCTAATAATGATGACATAGATCCATCTTTTCTCCTGGATGGAAGCTATCTCAGGACCAGAAATCTTGTACTCGGAATATTTATAACAGACATGCTATTGCTCTGCTGTGAATTGAATTTTATGATTTAGAGAGTGTAAAGCACTAATGAAAGAAGACTGTCCGTTTGTATGGATCATTTTAATTTAAATAATGTTTGAAATACAGACATAGTTCTATAGCAACAACTACGCATAAATAATTGCAAATTATTTAACAACTTTTGAGACAATTGGGTATTTCAACAGGGGCAATTTTTCAAGCAGAGGTTCATATATAATTAGGTTTTGCTCTCCAAATTAGTGTAACTACAGAGAGAGCACACACAGATGTGTCTGGTAATGGTGACTGATGTGGTCTTGGACAGAGGGGAATGGGGGATGGTGATAGAGACATTGCAGCATTTCTGTGTACTTTCCCATAACAGTTATTTTTTCCTGTTACTGCTACAAAGACTGGTCCTGGTACATCTTGATTTACCTGATCTTATATGACAGGATGGGGTTAAACCACCTGCAGACATGTATCATCTGCATTTGACTCTTGAAATGTCAAGGCAGGAAACACATTCTGTAAAGAAGTAGTGCTTTGGTTTCCTCCTTCTCACTTTTGAAGATGTGTAATGGTCACAAAGCTCATTGCATCAATAAGAGATGGGATTTGTGTCAGGACCAATAAATAAACACAAAGAAATTATTAATCTTACAATGATTTTAGGACATGGTCAAGTAGCAAAACAAATATTTCTTCATCAATCTTTTAGCCATTAACTTGACTGAATGAAATGTTGAATGCTGGGGTGGTGCTGCAACGAGGGTTGATCAAGTCAGGTCTAAAAGACTGAAATTTTCTCATTCTTTTGAATTTTAATATTTAGAGGTGATTTAAAAACTATTTCTGTCTGGATATATGAATGAAACAAACTAGAGCAAAAAATTCTTTTTAAAAGGTGGCTTTCCTCCTCTTGCCACAAAACATCCTTCCTGACCCTGAAAAAATAACTATTTATATAGCTGAAAAAAGGAAGAGAAGGCTGAAAGGAAATTAGGGTAGAAAAGAAATAAGGAATGAAAACAATTGGTGAATATTTCTTTGGGCAGGTTTTGTATGAGAGTTTAATACTTCCTTCTATCTCCTTGTTTTACCGACTAAGATAGTGAATTTATTAGATACATGCCCAGATCTCTGAAAAATGTGTTTTAATATTAAGTTAGAACAGGTTTTCAATTCTTTAATATTTACGTATGTAGTAAATAATATAGCCTCCTATTTCAATGACACAAAATTGGTCTCCACTGTGGATTTTACAATACCAGATTTCCTAAACTCTTCAATAAAGCATGGCCTTTTGTATGAAAAGAGGAAGAATCCCATGGTATTTAAAATTTCTTGCTTTTGACCTTTCTTAAGGGTACATGCGATTTGCAGCACTGTATAATGTGTTAGCAGCAGGCAAGACTACATCTTGAAAATCGTTCAGAATTGATAACATGTCCCTGTGCACATGATCCTCATACACAATTTCCTCCCTTTTCAAAGGAAACTGCTAGGAATCTGAGTTTGCCATTTTAAAACTGACAATAGTGATGTGTTTGGTGTTTGGTTTTTTTTTTGTGTGGTTTTTTTTTTTTTTTTTTTTTTTTTTTTCTGTGGCTTTTTAAAGGTTTCAGTATTCAAAATATTTATAAAATAACAAATTAAGAAGATAATATTGCTGTGGACTACACAGAAAAATCAGGGACCAATGCTGCCAAAGCATAAAAGATTCCCTAATCTGTATATCTGAGTCAACTGCCTCTGTGACTATATCTGATAGGCAATAGGCACTGCATCTCCTTTTCTTTTTTTTTAAAAAAGAATTTCAACACTCTCTTAAGCTTTCACATGAAAAATGCAGAAGCAAGGCATATATCAAGGATAAAAGGATATGGTAGAAGAAAGACACCTTTCCATTTTTATTGCCAGCATTTCTTTTTTCTTTTGTAAACTTTCTGTGTCACAGGCAGTTACATGAATATATTCGCAGTCCAGTTCTTTTCAACAGCTTTCATTTGAACTGCTGCACGATAGATTTATATGGTCATAGATTCTTCATGCTGAATTTATTCTTTATATTTCTATAAATTAATGCCATTGCTATAAGAGACAACTCCTGACAATAGACTTCCCTGTTCCAGATCAGCATTTAATGTTTTGTGTGTACTTGTGAGCTCCTCATAAAAGAACTCCACTCTGTACAGTATAAGATAAAACCAGTACTGAGTTTTCGTCTTCTTAAAAAAAAAAAATACTAGAAGGAACAATTCATGATGGAAAAATGACTAGCTCGACAGCACATAAGATTGTTTTATGAAAACATTTTAGCACTGATAACCACATCTTCGATGCAATCCACAGCTGATGGCAAGCCATCCTTGTATCTGTTCCCACTGCATGTAATTAGCTTCTAACACATATCCACATCACGCGTTCTAAATCTTCCTTTCATCTTTCTACTGCACTACTGATGTCTCCAGCAACAGATTCTTAAGCAAGCATTTTATGACAGATGCTCTACATAGTCATTTTATATCTGTGGCATCAATAAAGCAATAAAACTTAATTGGTTACTTCAGCAGGAAGAAGCATATTTCTGACACCTTGAAGCTGCAGATTGACAGACAGGTTCACTGATGGGGAGAGGAGGCAAGAGAGGGTGGGTCAAAGCTGACATTGCTTCATGAATTACTTCTTTGGGTGCTGGCTTGGCAATCACTCTGATAATAGATGAACCTTACCTCACTTATTTTGGTAACATTGGCACAGCTGTGATGTGCCCAGCTAGACCAGCACAGCTGAGTGCAGACGAGTCAGAGCTTCTGACATTTAGGTTCTCCCCAGCCACAGACCCCCCCAGAAAAGCTTTCAAACTTTTGAGCTCATTAAGAAATTTTTTAATATAGATGACTCAGTGGGATTGCTGTCCTAAAGTGCAGTATGCTCTGGCTGATGGTAAGCAGCAGATAATTGTAGTGGTTGAACCCAAAGCCCCCAGGCACATTGATTCTGGTTTTTTGATGAAGGTATGTCCACAGTTGTCTGTAAAGGGTCTGTGCTCCTCCATGTGATGATCATGTTGATACAGAAGAGAAGTCCTGGCTGTTCAACAAATATGTTAAAGATGGTTACATGCAAAAAATAGCATTCAAGGCATAATCTGACCTAACTCCAGGTCATGAAGCAGCATTGTGCTTATACTTCTGTAATACTTGAAAAAAATTTTGGTTTATAATTTTTACAGGGTCTTTTACAGGTGTCTTCTAGTTGATATTAAAGTAAAAGTCCTGCTATAATTTTGCAAATATCCCTAGCATGGTCTCTGATTGAAACCAAACCAAAGCAAACCAAACCCAGGAAATTTATTTTCTGAATGATGGAAGGAAATGAGACTTGCAATGAATGTATATCATCCCATCCTCAGATTTTTTTCTTATGTTAATAAATTACCAGGATTTTATTATTTCCTGTTCATTTCTAGAGAAAGAAGATGAAAAAGAAAATGTGGATAGAACCAAGATGATTTAGAGATAGTGATTGGAAAGTTTAGTGCACACTGAATTATGACTACAGTTTATGGTTATTTCTTGTCTCCAGTAATCTGCTAATTTAAGCCATGTATTATGCAGCAATGTTACTTGGGTTTTGATGGGGCTTCTGCAAAGGTTGAGATTGAAGGTAGGATTTTCACACTAAGTTAGTACATATCATATTGCTGCTGAATATAGATTTTTATTTTTTTTTTGGCAAACTGCATCTGGGAAAATTTCTCACATAGTCCTGAACTTCTATGGCACTTAACTCCATCTCTGACCTCAAGCATCATCTGTTTTTACAACTCTTTCACTACTGTTGTTAACTGAAGGGTGCACTCAGCACACTTGAGCAATGTCAGAGTAATTGAGCTCTGGGCAAGAAGACCTGAAAAGAAACAACTGGCCTCTCTTGCTTGGCAGAGAGGACAGCATGAGCTGGAAGTGCAAAGACTCATTTCCCTGCTGCTTGCATGGGCCACAGGGACTATGGGGGAAAACTAAAAAGGAGCCCAGTGACTGCCGTGGTCTACCTGCTTGTCTCACGCAATTTTTTTCCCTCATGTCTATCCCTATCCGTTGCTCCCACCAGTGTAGGCTAGCACTGGCTTTGAAGAGAGACTTTGGAGTGTTGGATGATAAAGCAGACCCTCGATGCTGCTGGAGCCTCTGTAAATCCATGGCTCTCCTGAAGGGCTCAGAAGATAAGCAGATGTTGCCAGCACCATGGGCTTTCTGCAGCCCCGGAATGGGAATGAATTGCAGCTCTTGATTTGAAGCCCATTTTTAGTGGCAATGGTGTAAGGGTCTTTGCACCAGCTAATTTTCTTGTGTGTGCCCATGTGATGTTCAGTGGGATGGCACTGATAGAATGGTGTCTTTTGTTACATGAACTTCTGGGAAAAAAATAGTGAGAATCACACATAAATGAGAAAGTATTAAAAAGCATGTAGATCTCTATGTAGATCTGTCAGTGAGAGATACAGAAACATTTTGGTCAATGCCTTGTGACAGCCTTTACCCTTACACTGTGCCACAACACTCCCAAAGAGGTGTTCCCTTCAGCTGTGCAGTTCTTCCAAAGCAAAACCTTTAAAATAAGAAAGCACAGGTCAGGACTTGATTTCATTACTATGAGCAGGACCAGAGGCTGTGATGTTATTCACCAACCAGCTGAATAACTAGATAAAATTGATGGTTTCCTTATGGTTTGATTAGATTTTGTGTCAGTTCTTACAGTGACAGATTCAGAGGAAAAAAAAAAAAGACAAAGTAATTTAAAAATCAATAATGTGGTGGGGAGCAAATGCAGACTGGGAAGTTTTACATAGGGGGTAACATTGTATTGAAATGTTTAATTTCTTCTTTTATCCTTTTATATTTATTAACATTTAAACAGACTTCTAGGGATTTTTATCTTTTATAATGACTACAGCCCTTTTGCTGAGCTCATTTCCATTACACAATGTTATTTCAGCTGCTAGGCAAGAAGATAATGTGCCCTTCATTAAAAATAGCTAGGAAGAGAAGAGTAGCATACCCCCCTTTAACAAGCATTTCTTGTCCCTTATCTTTTTTTTTTTTTTCTCTTTCTTTTTTTTTCCCTTAACATGCTGCTCAGATCTTTTGTCTGTGGAGAAGTTTGATTATGCCTTAATCCAAATGGCCAGTTCAATCTATTTTAATCCAATTAACCAATTCAAACTATGCTGGGTGTCATAATCCATTTCTTAATCCAATTAGCTGTTGTTGTTCTGACTGCGGGTGAGGACTTTGCAGAGCAGAGCTGTTGTTTGTTTTCAGTTTCAGAATGCAACATGATGTTGCAAGCTACTTCAGACTGCTTCCCTGGTAGCCCAAACAAGGAACGAAAGTGAGAGATGTCAGCAGCATTTGAATCCTTCCTCAGTTTGATCTATTTTATCAATAATTAAAGTTAGTAGGACTTGATTCTCATGATCAAATTGGATTTGTCTCTTTGATATTTTCTTTTCATGAAACTGAATTTAAATATAGCACTTGCTGGAGACAGGCAAAAATGACTTGTAAATTTGGCTGGTTTAGCTTGGGGTGCTAAACCAGCTTTAGATGGTTCAAGACTTCTCTGTATTTTATAAAAATCAGGCCCCTTTTAAGGAAATGTAAAGTGACTCTCTCAGTTCCCTAATCAGTCGTGAAAATCTTGCCCTTTGTATTTTGCCTTTTCAAGCTAATAGGCTGAGCAGCTCAGCCAGGGAAGTGCAAGCTTAGATCTCATTGAAACATTCCAAATACTTTCCTGTCTGACTAAGCCTAGAATATTTATGAACATATATTATAATTTCAGCATTATAATCAATTCTCATTGAATGCTAACATTACAAGAAATATTTAATTTTTGCTTTTACTCAACATGGAAAAAATACTGAGATTTTCAGAATTCATGTACTAGGGAGCTACTGACTGCATGATCTATCATCACAAATATCATAGGGGACACAGTCATTCCAGGACTTGCTTTGTGAAAATCCTATTAAGCTTTAAGGCAACTATACTTTGCTGTTTGATTTTCCTTTAGACAAGTCATATAATCTGAAAGTCATCTGATCTGAAAAGGACTTGAAGTTCTTTTCCGTGGAAAATCAGAGGAAGGGTTAAGTTGCTCTTGGTCTGTTAAAAACTCTCTTCCACATACTAAATCTGTAGTATTAATCTTGGAACTTGAAACATGAACCTAAAACTGCTGAAGTGTACACCTCAACAATATATGCTTCTTTTACAAATATTTCCCTGATTCTGGCATCAAAGGATACATGCCTTAACTTTGCTACAGTGATATTTTAAAAATAAATTTGAATTTTCTTTTTCTCTCCAGGTTAAAAATCACAATATTTTCTACATAAATTATATGTACTCCCCAGTAAAACAAACAAACAAACAAACAAACAACAACAACAACAAAAAAACCCACAAAACAACAAAAACACTGTAGCAAAGAAAAAAGAGATTACTGTAAGCAAACAAAACAAAAATTAGCTCTCAGAATTTCAACAGACAGGTTGATTTTCTATTTTATTGTCATACTTTCTATACTTATGACATTGATATTTTCTCATCATGAATCTAAGTCACATAAAATGGCTGGAGAAATGGAACATTTAGTCACACAAAGATGATCATGAAATTGGTGAAATTTATCAATGCAGGGGAAAACATTACATGAAATCATCAATTTACAAACAAAAATAGACTGTTTTCATCAAAATTGTTATGATGTTAATGGAGAATTGATTAGGTGCTAGATCTATTTGCCATCTATTTCAGGGATTCTCCAGGGAGCTGAAGGCAATAACATTCTGGACACCTCCATGGTTCTTGAACAGTGCTCTTGTTTCTTCAGGATCATACCATTGGTCTGTGAGGATAATGGAGACTTCCTGAAGTGACAGTGGGTGGAGTTCAGCTCCAGATTCAGAGTCATAAATTAGATGTCTGCATAGCTATCTCTGGGCTGTGGACCTGCATCAGCCTGTTGACTGGCCTCAACACACATGGCAGAGATAGTTGCAAAGACTATTGGACAGAATCATAACATGCAAGTGAGAATTTGAAGCCCATAAAAGGAATGTGTCTTCTGGCCATTGTTTTGCAGCCATGTTTACACGAAGCTCCTCCATTTCCTACAGATCATACAATGTCCTTCTGCATTGCTGAAGCTTCATAAACAAGTTACTTGCAAGAAGAATGTGCAAGGACACAGTAATGGAGGTTAGCTGCAGCTATGAATTTTATGAACAGTTTGATGGAAACCACATTAATGGCAACATCAACCCACAAATCAGCTTTGCAAAGCTTTTACTCCAATCTGGTGTTGAGGGTGATTCACTGTGAATTTGCTTTTCATGGCCACCATTTCATGCAGTGTCATTTATCAGCATACCAGCCTCTTGTGCTGCAGGAAACTCTGGCATTACGTTTTAGCAGTGTTAACAACTAACATTTTTACAATGCTGCTCATATTAGCAAAGTAAGTACTGTAAATAACATCACAAAGACTACAGTAATTGCCCTTTTTGTAATGTGCCTGTTCACTGTGCTATCACCCAAGTCATAAAGCTGTCACATCCTCTTCATGCATTGTCTTAGAACAGTAGCACAGTTCCACTCAGACCAAAATGGGTCAAAACACAGCTAAAGGTGATCCACAAGCAGAAGAGCTGAGGGTACAAGGAAGAAAGAGTTCCCCTATTAACAGGAAAAAGAAAATTTGCTCTTGAGAATTATTCTTGAAAGAGGTATGTTAGGAAAAGTAAAGATGAGGACAGTTAGAATATAAAAAATTAGGTAAAACAAAACACAGAGCTTTGGGATTTTTCCTTATTTTGGCGAAGCAGAATCCTGTGGCTCTTGTAGTCTGAATGAATATAGTCCTTTTTGGGTCATTCACTGTAGCCTGGCTTGCAGTTCTCCCAGGCAGAGGCTGATCCCAAATAGGATTGGATCCTGATGTTCTTTTTTCCCTGCAGCATACCAAGGTAATATATCATAGAATTGTAGAAGGGCCTGGTTTGGAAGGAACCTTAAAGATCATCTCATTCCAATCCCTCTTTCACTAGACCAGGTTGCTCAGAGCCCCATTCCAACATGGCCTTGAACACCTTCAGGGACGGACCATCCACAGCTTCTCTGGGCAACCTGTGTCAGTGCCTCATGACCCTTACAGTAAATAATTTTTTTCTAATATCTAATCTAAACCCACTATATTTCAGTTTGAAGCTACTCCCCCTTGTCCTGCCACTATGTGCTCTTGTAAAATGTCCCTTTCCATTTTTCTTGTAGGCTCTCTCCAGGTACTGGAAGGCTGCAATTAGGTCACCCCAAAGTCTTCTCCTCTCTGGGCTCAAGAATCCAAATTCTCTCAACCTTTCCTCCTAGGAGAGGTGCTGCATCCCTCTAATTAACTTGATGACCCTCCTCTGGACTCACTCCAGCATGTCAAAGTCCTTCCTGTACTGGGAACTCTAGAGCTGCACTCAGAATTCCAAGTAGGATATCACTAGAGCAGAATGGAGGGGCAGAATCAGCTCACTCAAAGTGCTGTTCACAAAAAAAGCTGACTGAAAGCCTTCTAGAAGTGCAATTTATTTAGAAGTAAAGCATAAAAGAAAACCTTAAACATTTAAACCAGTAAATGTAACATATATTGATATGAAGCTTTTCCATACAGCTTGCTATGCCCATATTCTGGAAAGGCATCAACATCTTAGACTTTTTCTACAGAATCTGTTTATTTCTTCCTCTACTTAACCTTTCAGTCTGTTTCCCTAGCCCTCTTCTGAGGAGCATCCTATCTTTTCTTCTCAGCAGTCCTTTAACTACTCATTAGCATTTACGTTTTCAAGTTCTGAACTTGGAAAAATAAACATATATCTTAGTAGTAGATGGGGTGCCATGTACTTGAGGTCAATAATTTTGCCCATTATTTTTGAAGAGCTGGCATAAGTATTTGTTCTGGGAAGCCAAATGTTGCTTCCTAATTAGTTTTCTATGCATCCCACTGAATTTAAATCAATATAGTTATAAAGGAAAGTCCTAAACTCAGTAGAATATGTAAAGCTTTCATTGCAATGCTACTAAAATAGTTACATTTTTTGATTCTTAAGAAATGAGATCAAAATAAGTGCACTTTGGCAGTAAACAATGAAGCTTTTGTTTTTTAATCATTTGAAGGCAGCATTTTATCCCTCTTTTGTGCAAAGAGAAGTTGATGACCTTGCCACAGCCTGTTGCTGTGGAATAGAGCCCCTCTTCACTGTCAGTAGAAATATGTGTGTTTGGATCCAGAGGTCCCATATTTCATTCTTACTGTTGATTATTTATCTTTGCTTACAGTCCTACAGATTACTCCTTCCATGCCTCAAGATGCATGTAGGGAGAATCTTTTAAGTTTCAGAGCAAACAAAACTGAACAACATTAGTTTTAAAATCTTTATTTCTTATGAAAATAATTTTTAAAAGCCCACATGGGAATTTTTTTTAGAAGAATAGCACTGGAAAGAACCACATACTTCACCAGTTCACATATGGCAACATACTAAATGTCTAGGCTAGAAAACTCTCCAAGACACCTACCAGGATATCACTACAGGATATCTAAGAGGTGTTTAGACCACAAAACTCCTCTGAAATTCAACACATTACCTGAATACAAAAACCAAACTTTTTAATTATAAAATATCTGACAAAGAGCACAAAAAAAAGGAGGAAAATCTCTAATATCAAAGAATTATTGAATTCCTGCAATTTGCATTCTTTATATAGTTTTTAGAGAGCCTGAGTTTGGTGGAAAGAAGTAGCATGAAAAATAGTCATGTTGTTGTTTAATGAGAATTTTTAGCCAAATCATTCTCCATAAGAGTTATATGCCTATATTAGAGCACTTTGAGCTTGATTAAGGTGCCTACACATAAATGTTTAGGTTTCTTCAGAAGCATTGGGATATAGAAAATATATCTGGGCTCTGCACATATGGCAGAAACATAGATGAAACCAGGAAATTCTTCTCAATCAGCAGCTGGAGGATATGTAGGACACTTCAAATGATATATAATAGATATGAAGTTTACATGTAGGGTAATTATATCCTATCTATCATCTATCTATCCACCATATACTAAGTATAACTGAAAAATGTAATTGAGTCCTTTGTGTCCTGCTATACCTGTTGGCAAAATAAGGAAAACAAAAAATATACAGATATGAAAGAAATGTATGTCTTTAAAGACCTGTGGCTGGAATGAATGGAATGACTTCCTCAGATTTCAAAAGAAACTTAGCCAGCCTCTAACATGGTTGAACAAATAATAAGTAGCATAAGTGGTTCTTTAGCCTTCTTTAACCATGCAGAATATCCACGTTCTGTGAAGGTTTTCCACACTTCTCTCTGTTTAAAATGTAAAAAATTATCATGATTTCATTTAGCTAATGAAATATGCTTTTAGCAATGTAATTTTGTTGCATGATATTGATGCTGGATATTCAGTATTTAACCTCCCCTGTCATGTTGATGAGATCCAAGTGTTGGATGACCAAGCACATGTAAAAAAGTCAACTAAGCTATTAATCTTTTGGGCAAAAATTGGAGAGAGTAAATGCAACAGAGAGACTGGAGAATTTGAGCAGGGATTTTTTTTTTTTTTTTTTTTCAGCTGTAAGGTGTGTTCAAAGACATGTTATTATGAATAGTTATGAATAGAAGGCTGCTTCAGAAAATACTATGAAGGTGTTGCCCTAGCAATTGTAATCATCATTAAGTCTGAAAGAACTTTCCAGGTAGTCTAATTTAACTTTCTGAAGTCTATGGATGGACTTGAGATGGTGCTTATTGCCAAGAACTAAAACCTGAGCTGGGTGTTTTTCCCCTTTAGTGAAAGGACTACATGCATAAATACAGTACGTGATAAACACTGATAAAAGGGCCATGGTTAGGAGGGGAAAAATAAAAAGAAATATCTGCATATTCTGCATATCTGCATATTCCTGTCCTGGTGGGCCTGGTGGAAGGTTCTGAAGGAGGAAAGAGCAGGCAATTTCTTCAGGAAATGAGCCCAAAGAAAGATCTGACAAAATCTTCTGAATCTAAAGTGTGGATACAGGCTGAAGATATGTCCAAAACAGAAGCCTTGGGAGTTGGATTGTTTTGAATGCAATGTGAAGATCTTAGCCCAGTTCCTGGCATGGTTTTATAGTTAGTCTGAGCCAGACACCGTTCCAAACAAGCAGTTTGGGTGTGGAAAGTTTGCAATTTACAGCCCAGCAGAAATGAGCAAGGCCGGGGTAGATCATAAGAAATGCTGAGTTCAGGCGGGCTGTGGATCCATCTTACACGGTTTGTGGAACGGTCTCTTTTATGTTGATTCAACAAAGACAAGTTGACAAGGGATAAAAACTGATAAAAAGAAAGTAGCTATCACACCTTTCACAGAATGTGTGAGAGCTTGGGGTAGGGAGAGAAGAGTATATATGGTTATGTCTCTGCTTGTTTAATGAAAAATCCACAGAGTATAATAAACCTCATTTCCATGAAATTAGCATACGGGTAAGGCTTTGTAGGATCTAAGAAAGGCACTTTGTTTGAACACATAGGGTATCAAAATTCTCATTTTAAATCTTTAATTAACTTTTCCCCCTCTTCATTATCAATCACTTATTTCAACTATTCATAGCCTCAATAAGCTTCCTCTGGTGGCTAAGAGATAAGACATTTAAGAAATAAAAAGTCAAAGTCTGTGTTGCTTTTATTTGTATTGCATTTGAATTTGACCAGAATGCTTTGGGGTTTTTATCAAAGATTTGAGTGAAGGGAGTACTAAAGCTGATTTGGTTATAAATTTCCTGGGGATGAAGAATATGAGTGTTCACATGTAGTCTCCAAATGAAAGTTAGATAAACAAGCATAGACTGAGATTTTAATGTCAAATAATGCACACAGAAATTTCTCTGGGTATTGTTTTAACAGATCCACAGGAAATCTCTCAGGGTGTTCTATTAACAGATGCAACCTTGGAATGAGATTGAGGAAATGGGGGAATATATTGTCATATGATTATCAGTGAATAACTGTACCTGAAAAAAAACCCCAATATTTGTGTTTATTTTAGTAACTCATGCACTCTCTTAGCAAGTAAATACTGTGATTTTTTTGTATGCAAAAAACCCCTTTTTCACTGTATCATGTTGTTAATTTCCTTGCTCCATGTCTATTACAATTTGCAAGTCTGATTTACTAGCTTACAGTGTAGACAAGTAATATTTTCAGTCTTGAAAATCTTGAAGGTCCCTTGGAGAACTGAACAAAATTGCAAATGTCAGAGTTAGACAATCCAAATGTTTTGCCTTGGTAAAATCCTGGAAGATTACTGTAGTCAGGTGGAGAAAAATGCAAGTACAGCAGCTGACTTCAGGGAGGATGTGATCTGTGAGGGTCAGGCATGCAAAGTGAGATCGAGGATATGTTGGGAAAAGTAATTCCAGGAAAAACTGAGCAGCATTTTTACCAGTGTAGTATTCATCATATACTGCAATTATGCAAATAAATTAAACAGGACCTAGACATGGACCAATGATAGTCCCATGGACCTGGGAATGATTCTCAGGACAGTGCTGAAAGCCAGGGGAGTGCTTGCCTGTGCAGAAGTGAGCCATGTCACATCAGCTAATGTCCCTCACATACAGCTGATTTACCAATACAGACGTGGCTGTATCAGGGAAATTAATTCATTAGTTTTAATTAAATGCTTCTGATTGTTACATTCAGAGACCCTGCAGATAAGAGATACTGGGATGACCAAGGAATTTCAGAATTTAGTTTAAAAAAAAATTAAAGGAGCTTGGGTGGTTTAACTTCATAAGAGGTTTGCCTAAAAATAATTCATATCAGAGAAGTAAAAGATGTACTTTTAGTGAAGAATGGTATTGGAATAAGAACAAGTAAGTTCAGATAGTGGCCACAAACATAATTTTCACAAAAGGTGAAAATCATAAGAAGTTTTTTCTACTCTCTGCCAGAAAGAATGCTCATTTGAAGCAGATTTCCATTTGGAATAGTGGACAGAACGTAAACCTTGGGTTCAAAATGGTAAAATCATGGCTAGGATTACACAGTTAAGATTGGTACTTGCAAAACAGTCTGGATTAAGTTGACTGAATGGGTCCTTTTAGTTTTCAGCTCCATGGTATTGGATACTAAAACAATTGGTCAGCATATGAATTTTTTCATAGGCTAATTTGTGAGGGAATATGTTGAATAATCTTCCACATTTAGACTGAAACCACCAGTTTAAATTTTGACTACAGTAAAATTTATAGTTCCATGTAATCATTTTGGAAGTGCAGTTACAACTTCTGTAAACATGATTTTTAAATTCTGTTTAAAAATAAATTTTTCATTGTTTTACTAACTGCTGAGAATTCAGTGTTCGTCAAGTAAAACACACCAATAAATTCATGATTGGCAATTTCTCTACACAATTTAAAGCATCTGTCTAAAAATCTCTTTCTTTTCAGTTCTGATTTTTGACTTAACCATTGATTTTGATCTACAATGCAGACAAATATTTAATAATAATTATGCCTTAATAAAATAGGATGAAAAGTAATTTTTAAAATAAAAGTATTTATTTTGGCCTTCTCTACCCTCAGATTTGAAGCACTATCCATGACCAGGAAGTCTAATAATTTATTTATTTTTATTTATTTAAAGGATATTTTTAGGTAGTCACTTTACTCTAGGAGCTTGAACCTTAGCTTAAACACTACAGCACTATGAGATATACAACAAAATTGTTCTAGACTGCAGCCCGGTTGTCTTGCAGTAACTTGATTTAGGTATTGGTAGATCACATTTAGCCCCAGAAAATTAATTAGAACATGAATTTTCAGCTCAAATTCAGATGTTCAGGAGAACATGTTTGCCTTGGAGGAAACCTCAGTTGAATCTGTTTCTTACAGACCTGTTATTGGAATGGAAGGAAAATTTTGGTGAAGAGATAAATGAGCACAGTTTTAAATTCAGATGAATAATGTATAGTTCTAGACACAATTACTAAATGTGCTTATTGTTAGAAAACAGAGTGCAATAATCTCTTGTTTATGGAAAATTGGCACATGCAGTGTATAGCTCATGACATAATTTATAGAGTTTTCTGTGGAGTCCTGGTAATTATTACTGAACTATTCATTATCGATCTCATTTGGAATGTTAATGAATTTAAATCCAGCTTGTTGAAATGCAAAAACAACCACAAAAAATCTATTGGTTTTTGGCAATTCTGTACTCACTGAAGCCAATGGAAATGTTCCCACTAATGTTGAGGAACACTAGATCTATCTGAATGTGGCTCCATGGATGTTTTTATGCCTGCTGCATTACTGTTTAACTCCATGATGTCTTCAGTAGCTTTCACCTGATGTGGTCTGTGGCAGCATCCCATGGCCTGTCTCATCCACAGGTAGTACCTGAAGGAAGGCTGCAACAGATGAAGAGACACTATTTACAAGGGTAAATAGTCCTGTATTGCCAGGACTAGAAGTAGTCCTGTAGTGCCAGGACAAGGTGGAATGGTTTCAAACTGAAAGAGGGTAGGTATAAATTAGATACTAGAAATAAATTCTTTACAGTGAGGATGGTGAGGCAATGGCACAGGTTGCCCAGAGAAGCTGTGGATGCCCCATCCCTGGAGGTACTCAAAGCCAGGTTGGATGGCATTCTGAGCAACCTGGTCTAGTGGAAGGTGTTCCTGCCCACAGCAAAGAGGTGGAACTAAGTCTTTAAGGTCTCTTCCAGCCCAAGCCATTCTGTGATTCCATGACTGTCAAAGCTTTAACAATGTGAACAATTATGTTAACCCTTTTGGTCACTGTCATAAGGCTCCCAAGTCCAGATGCTGGGGACAATGTAACAAGGACATGGAGAATATTTCAAATTTTTAATCTCCCCCAAAATTAAAAGTATTGGTGATTTCTACAGCACCGTTAAGTTCAGCTGGAGCATGTGAATGAAGTTATGCTGTAAACCCCAAAAGGGGTGGTGTACATGCATATTTTTCTGTGGGTCTGGAGAACATGACAGCACAGCATAAATAGGTTTTTTGGTTGGTTGGTGGGGATTTTTGTTTGGGTTTTGAGGGGGGGGGGTTGTTATTATTATTTTTGTTAATTTTGTTATTTTTGTTAGTATCATCCTTGGATGCATAATGAGAAAGTTTTAACTAAGGGTCCCGAGGTGGTAAAATAACAGGAGCTAAGCAAAATATTGATGACTGTAATATATTGCTGTTATATCCTGCTTTCAATTAATTGCTGTAAAGAAAATATATTTTTAAAAGGCAATTAATGTTCTCAATAAAAGACTTACAAAAATATTTTATGGTAAAAATCCCTCAATTTATTTAGCTTGCAGAAGAAGTATTTAAGAGGCAATTAATTACAAATAAAAAGTGTCTCCACAAGGATAGGATATCAGTTAGTAGGAGATTGTTTGACCCTGCAGTCACAGACAGTAAAATGTACTCTCAACAGATGAAAAATTAAAGGTAAAGTAATTTAGGCTGAAAATAATGTGCATATTTTTAAATCAAGAATGTGCTTAACCACCAGGGAAGCTTGCCAATGGACATGTAGATTTTTTCTTTTTTCATGTTGTCAAGTAAGGTGGCACATGTCCAAACTCACATGCTAATTCAAGTTGCATATAGCTGGCACTGAACATGGAAATTACTGAATGAGGTTTCATGGATTGTTTTACTCAGAATGACAGATCCTGTTGTGCTTTTTGCCCTTAACTGTAACACTCTGAGGAAAAGCTTTTTTCGTAATCTGGCTGATAACATTAGTCATATTTAGATCATTTGTCATAATGATCATCATACTTTTGTAACTTTGTAATAATGTAATTTGCCAAACAGAAAAAAAAAAAAAAGGTAAGTTGCAAGAATACTCTTTCCTTCTCATTTTCTTTGTTACTCTGGGCTCAGCACTAAAGTATTCATACATTTTCCAGTGCAGTGAAAAACATGGCTGTCAGCCTTTGAACATCTGTTCTGAGCAGTTTATATTTATATTCTCCCTGCACCAGGGAAAGTGTGTTCAGAGTTTTGCTTTGTTAATTTTTTTTTTTAAGTGGAAGCGGGGGGAAAAGGAAGTTTCTTACTGAGGAGGTGTTTTGAGGGCTTTTTGGTTCTCTCTAAGCATTCAAGTTTCTTACCACTGGTGTAATTAATTGTTTGAGGCTTATGCTTCACATGCTGAATAAAGCAGTTAGGCTTATAAAAGCCTAGACCTTGGCCCTAAATGCCATCATCTCAGAATACTCCCTTCCCAAGAAAATTTGACTCTGACACAGAGTTGCCTGCATAATAAATTGTGACCAGGGATGACTGGGATACCCCAGATCAGATGATACATTAGATACAGAAATTTTGTAGAAAAGGAGTTGTGGGCAAGAAGTGGAACATAAGTCAAGGGTGAGCATGGTAGAACTCAAGGCCGACAGTGTCTGGGCTGCACTAGGGAGAACACAGCCAGTCAGTCCAGGAAGGTGATTATTCTGTTATCTATCCAGCATTTATGAGGTTGCACCTGAATTACTTTGTCTAGTTTGGGGCTGCCTTTCATAAGATGCTGGAGGAGCAAGAGGATGAAGAGGCTGGGTTTGACCCACTTAGAAAAGACTTTGGGGAAAATGTAGCTGTGCTGTGTTTAGCTAAACTAATTGGGTGGGTATAGAGAAGGTGGAGTTGAATTTCTCAGAGGCTTATACAATGAAAGGATGAGACTCAGCAGTTAAAAATTTTGAAATGTAAAGTACTATCTAGTGATAAGAAAAAAATCACTATGAGTAGTCAAAGACTCAACTAGGTAGCACAGAAGGATTTTGTAATACTTATCCTTGGAGAGACACAAAATTTGACTGGGCAAGAGCTGGCAATGGACCTAAATTTGAACCTGGATAAGCTTTGACATGAAGTCACACTAGATGACCTTCTCAGGTATCTTCCAGCTTAAACCATTCTAAAAATATAAATACAACAATGTCCAAACATAATAACAAGGGGAATCACAATGGGCTGCAGTCTTTACAGGTTAGGAGCAGTACAGAAGCAGCTTGGTCTGCCCCATAAGATGTCAATTAGATATAGTTATGGGCAAGTGGTAGGGAGTCCATTATATTACAGAAAACTGGTTTTCATCATAAAACTTTATGGAGATCTTTTAATTCCTGACCTTCAGCTATGGTGTATCCTAAGGAAAGGAATCAGGACCTTGAACTTCTTTAGGTAGTCTATGGAAAGGTAAGAAAAAGGCTGGTGGATACATCTGATAGACTTCCAGGGGACTGCACTGTTGAAATGAGATGTAGCCTTCTTTAACAGCTGAATTTCTGTAAGCACTGAAACAGTATGACCATTTATATTGAGCACTGAATCACTGCAGTCTAAATGAGAAATGACAAAAGCATGAATAACCGAGGCCAGGTCACTGCCTTCCAGGAAATACTCTTTTAGCCAGCTGGAAAGAAAGCTTTTTACTGGTGGTTGCTGTTATGTAAGCCCTGAGAATCAGTGAATAATTTCATGTGCTTGCAAAGATTTAAGGCCAGAGTGAGCCATCAGATCAAGTATTTTGAACTGCTACTGGCAGTTTTCCTCACATATTTTGTTTGGGTTTTTTAGTTTACTTTTTTTTTTTTTTTTAGAATGACATAATATATTTAATCTAGAAGATTAGGAAAGGTATTTAAAAAATCCGTCACACTGGTTGGCCTGTTATCCAGCCTGATTTTTATCCTCCGCTCTTCAATCTCAAATTTTAATTTGCCTAACTTAACTTTACAATACCGATTCTTTTTCATCTTTCTTTATTACGTTTAAGAGCCTGGTAACATTCATAATTGCCTTCTAAAGTTACTTCCTCAAGTCTTTTCTCAATCTGCTTTCCTTGAATCTTTCAATAGGTGACTATTTCTACAGTTCTCAAAAAAAAATCATAGCTTTTTTGAACACTCTTCAACTTCAAAAATCCTTTGATTGTGAATATGAGATTATTTCTTCTACTTCTATTGTATCTACTACCAGTTTTACTCCACACACTGTGTTTGCAGAGTTTAAATATCTAACTCATAGGAATTAAGTGTTCATAATTTCAATTTTTCTTGAGTCGTGTCATCTATTTATGATAACATTTTAAGGGGAATTTGCACTGGATCGTTAATCTTAAAAATTTTCTGTCTCACTAGACACCAGGTTGTACCCTCTTATTCTGTAAGTGTGAGTTCTTTTCTCTGCTGCTTTATGACTTTGATTTCTATTTAAAAAAAAGAAAATAGTTGTGAATGCAATTCCCCAATAAATTCAGTTAATTCTAACTGTAGCATTTTGCCCATCTCATTTACTGAAATTTGAAAAAATATATGGAAATTTGGAACATTCATGTATTTTTATAACTAGCTATTTCAATGTCTTTGAGACCTTTACTAAAGAGGATCATGAATGTCTTCCACACTCCAGGTGGAGCCTTGGTGAAAAAAAAGGCTTTAATGGCTATTTCTTGCCAGCAACTGTGTGCTGACACTTGTCAACAATTAATGCTAAATTAATGAAATATTATTTAAACTAGCAGGTGTTACAGGTGTTTTTTTTGTGTCATGTTAATATTTTGACTGAATGACATTCACTCCAAAATGGCTACAAAATCTAAGTGAGTGCTAATGTGGTGTGATGGGTTAAGGACCTCTTTAATCCAGCACGGAACAAGCTGGCTTCAGGGAAAAAAGCAGAATGGTGCTGTGCCTTGGCTGGTTATTCTTTCTGAGGGGGAAGCTGATCAGCATGGCTGTGGAGCTGTACAGGTACATTCATGCTTGTTAAGATGGGGCACTATTGACTCACTGGCAATTAGAGATAAGTAAGGATGTAATCTCTGCACGTGGCCTTTATCAACCGAAATTTTAATACTAACAAAGTTGGATGAACTGGAAAGATATCTCTTTTTTTTTCAGACAGTCAGATTCATTTGTTAAATCCTCAGTCAGATATTTTAGGATTTATACTGAGACTTAAGACCAAGCAATTAATCAGGTTTCAGTTATATCACTCTTCTTTTTTATTTGTTGTATTGACATTGTCTTAGGTATTTTGAGGCTTCCTAGCATTTTATGAATGTAGGTATGAATAGATATATATGCAATCTTTATTATAATTTAATATCAATGAACCACAAATTTTCTTAACCAGCATTTTTATGACCCTCTGATGCAAATTTTTTAGGCCTCCTGATTCGAAAATGTTTATCCTAAGTAGATGTTGTCTAACTTCTTCCTAAAGCTTATAAATAGCCAAGAAATTGCCTCCCTGTCCTCATATGGTATGAATGCAGCACTCTGCTTCTTTCCAAATATAGATGCATGGTATTAATTAAAAACTTCTGTTCTTTCCATGTCATCATTGACAATTTTACAATCTCCATTTGTTAATAGACCTTTCTATAATTTATTTTATTCCCAATACACTTTCCATATTTTTAGAAAGTCTTTAATTTTTATAGTCTGTATAACTGCTGTTCCAAACTACTTTTGGCAATTCATAGCTCCTATTTTGTTCACAATTTCATATTTTTCCACATATTTTCCTTAAAATGTGCTTTTGTCCTTGCCAGTGAATGAAGACAAGATTCTAGGTAAGGTCATTCCCATTCTTAACTGTGACACTTGGAAACTCCAGAGGTTTTTATTAATTTATTTGCCTCTCAGCAGTTTTCCTTCTAATATTTATTTTTTTAAATTTCTTCAGATTTTGAATATAAACTGTTTTGGAGTATTATGCATTTTCTTTATATATCTATGTTTGGGGCAGTGTTTGGTCTTATTGAATATGAGGTCATGATCCCCAGTTTCTAGGCAACTGCTAACTCCCAATACCATGGTTATTCTGCTTTATCTGGCAGAATTACGTCCAAAATTTTCTTCCTTTTATTTTTCTGTAATTCCTTGTGCATTATAAAATCATCATGCATATTTCTAGGGATTGTTTAGAAGTTTTACCACCAACTATATGAAATCGCCAGTCTGCATTTCTCAAATTCAAGTTCCTGTAACAGCTTGATTTTTCTTTCACATAATCAGCAGATACTTAGGAAGAAGCACATTCTCATAATTCAGAGGCCAAATTAGTCAGTGGCAGGTTCTCTTTGTAAGATATGTTAAGTAGAACATTGATCTGTGTGCCCGCATGATCCCTGGGTTTGAATCACCAATCAAACTTAAAAAGATAGTGCTTTCAAGGGAGAGTTCAGCTTCTATAATCCCATTATCCATTATGCCATTATAAAACAAATTGTGTGAGTTTCATGTGCCATTTATGTGATGCATCTCAACAAATTGTGACAATGTCAGATGTATCAAATTTCTCCAGCACCCAGTGCTTATAATTCCCTTACAGTGTACTCATTCTTACAAGGAGTCCATAATAATCACTTCCAAACACAGTTGTCAAGTACAAATCTGTTTCTATATATGTTGCTCAGAGCTGAAAATCAGGCATCTGGGTCACGTACTTTGCTCCCCATTATGCCTATCCAGCTTGCCTTAGTGCTGAAAATGTCTAAAACCAGATCATGGAAAGAATTTCCTCATCTTGTTCCTTCAAACATATTTAGAGTCAAGTCTAAATATGAAAGTGTCATATTTTTCCTGCTGCCAAGATCAGGACTTTGCTTTCAAACCCAGGATCCATTGCATGTGCCTGGATTTCCCGTTTCCTTTCTGAGTTTCCTTTTCTATTTCAAAATAGAGTTCTGTTTTGTTTTTTATGGCCGAGAATCCATACTTCTCAGTGAATTTTCTCTTTTATTTGAGAAGCTTAGGTACAAACTTGAGGCTGGGAAAATAGTCTTGAAAGGCACAATTATCATTCTAGCCTATATATAGCATCTGACTTCACTTGTTGCTGAATACTGCTGTGAAACATTGTGAATCTACAATTCCAGGGTAATGTTAGCACCCTAATGGATAATTAAAACTTCAGCAGAGAGGCCTCCATGCAGGACTTCTGATATGATGAACTGCCCATGTGGGGTGGGATGCTTGTACTCCACTAACTACTGCAACCCACCAAAACTGGTGAAATAATGGGTTTGATTTCAAGAGAAGTATGTTGAACAGCATGGAAGATTTTAGTCAGAGGTCAAATCATCAGCATGACTTTCTTGAAATAATATACCTGTACTACATTGAATCATACAGAACTAAATTTGCAGCACACTTGTTGCTACTAATGACACAGAAATCTAAAGACATTATCTGAAATGAAGACCCCAAACCAGTATTAACACTGAGAGAAGGTGACTGGCCACATATAGTAATAATTTATTAAAAAGGGGAAATGGAAATCAATAGTTATGTTGCATTGAAGCACAGAAGATGGCACTGCAGACTAGATGCTTAAAATGTTGTGTTTCTTCTACCTTATAGCAATCACTGATGTTATGAAACCACAAGAATATCCTATTATTTCTCATTTCTAAGCCACTGTTCACACAGAAATGAATACCTCTATTCTGTGCTTTTAGTAGATGCAGTCCTGAAAGGCAGTCTCATCAATTCTGAAACCTGTGAAGATCTGGCATGATGCTTTTTGCTGCTTGTTTAAACTGAACATCTATAAATACTTGTGAAATTGTAGCTCATTTAAATAAATTTTATACAAATGTTCTTATGACATGCATTAATAATTTTTTTCACTGTCCAGATCAATCTGAAAATGACTACAGTTTCTTTTAGCTGGATGACTTTTTTCTACAGAAAAATTATCAAAGGCTTCTTTGGAAATTAAAATTTGCTTCACAATATTATTGATAAATAAGAATCTAGAATAAGTTGCTATTGAACTCTAGAATGAAAGCTGATTCTTTAATATGATATTAAAATTTAATTTTCTGAGGGTATGGAGGAAGAAGTTTACACAACCACTAAATGAAGAAATTATAAAATCACCACATGGAACCCCTCTAATGATAGATGTAAGTGCATTCATGTAAAATGGCTCTATTGAAACAACCTCTGAAGTTCGATGAACGTAAGATTTAAATCCTGTCTTTTCTGCTGGCTGTTAGACTAAAAGAGTCCTGGAATTAAATACTGCTGGTGATAGGGAGCACTTTTAAAAATATAAATGCTCATTCTGTGAGAGGTGGGTAAATAAAATTCATAATATAAAGATAGGAGAGGTTGAAGAGTGTGATGGTATTGGGTCCTCTCGTCTTTCTGCCATGAACTGATTTTGCTCTGTTTTAAAATCTCTTAAACTCTCAACTTACCATGGTGAAAAACCAATGATGGACAGTTACAGGGAAAATAGTAGTTCTCTAATTTTTTAATACATTTCAATCTTCTGTAAATGTCATAATATAGAACAAAAATGGCAAGAACATCTTAGTGACATCAAATCAATGAAATCAAACCCCTGTAGATTTCTCCTCCATCAGCATGACTTGTGTTCCTTTGGCAGAGAACACATTTTTATCCTCTCAAAGGGTGTTTTTTTCACACCCCACCCATAGTACTTGCACTCTCTGTTTCCCCCTGACTTGCACTCCTCTGCCACTCTCCATCTGTGCAGCCAGCACCCAGGGCCTAGAGTTCCCTGCTGTTGTGCCAGTTCCATGGCCATGCTGACTTCACTGCCCAGCAATGTAGGCAGTAGTCACACCACTTAAAGTTCACCTCCTTTTTCATGATTCATTAATGCTTTTTGTCCTGAAGATCACAGGTCTCACTTGGTTGAAAGATGGATGCCATAAGCATTGCTAAGTCATGGAAATCCAACCGGCTCTCAAAAGCCTCTCTGAAAGATGAAGTGAAGAGGTTGAGAACCTAAACAGTGATCTGAAGCATTTCCAAGGCAATAATAAAACCCAGGAGAAAGCAAATGCACAAAAGTTGTGCAAGTACTTGACACCCTCCTTTTTCCATTACTGAAAGTCTGCTCATTTTCTGCATGAGGTGATGTATTTATTGCTAACTATCTGTCAGACTGCAGCATAAAAATATCAGCCATAATTACATTCATGCTACCAGCCTTGACATTAAAGTTAATCTCAAAAACACTCATTTTCCTATACTACCTTATGTAACCAGGACTCAGATGCAGCAATGGTTCACTGTCAGGTTTTATTCTACTGTGTTTCAGTGCAGAGAGTTACTTGACAGCTGTGAAAATGTTGGCTTGCCCTTTGTCTTACAAAGGGAAGTATTAGAAGAGCCTGACATTTGTCAAATGAAACTCTTATTGGTGTGACCTATTTTTAGGTACCCTTTGAAACCTTATGATAAGTACCTGAAAACTAATGATCCCTCTGTTTCAGGAGAGAACATTTAGGAATGGCTTATTACAAGAGATAGACACAGGGCTAGAGAGACCCTAGCAGGGTGTTGTGCTATGTTGTAAGCCTGAGATTCTATAAACTGATTTTATTTTTAGGAGCAGTTTAGAAAACCAAAAAGGTGCTGTAGACTGGTTGTAGACTGGTCAGGTTTTAGACTGATAACTGGGTGAGTCAGGAAAGTCTTGGCCCACAACTCAGTTTATGTAAGCTTCTTGATGAATTTAAATTTATCTTCAATAGAGTTCATTCATTATTTTAATTAAACAAATATTTGACTGCAGACAGACAACTCCTAGATTTTGGGAGCCTGTAGATTAGGCAGGAATCCAGCAGTGTTTTACAGAACATGTCTTAAGAGGAGGGTCATATAAATTATCATAGCAATTCAATTATATTAGTATTATATATATAGAATAGCTAAGCACGTGCCATTCTGGGGAAGGAGTAGTGTTGGATGTGGCATGCATGGTGTTGGTCACAGAATCACAGAATGGTTTGGGTTGTAAGGGACCTTAAAGATCATCCAGTTCCACCCCCCTCTGCCATGGACAGGGACAGTTGCAGCACTTCAGGTGGGAATGGTGAGGGCAGAGCAGTGGGGGGCAGTCAGAGAATCATGCAGTCAGGGAGATGCCTGGTTGCTACACTGCAGATGTCTAAGATCATACACATTTTGGGTAAAGCAATGCATGGAAGTGAAGTTCTGGGATTCAATGAGACTTACATACAGAATATGTTACTTTTGGTAGGTCAGAATTTGCTCTTGATAGGAGATGAGGATTCTCTCCTGGCTTTACTTCCTCTCAGGGGAATATTCCTCCACACAAAAAACCACAAATTTGATTTGAAGAGGCTGTGCAAAGTCAGCTGAGTGTCACCTTGGAGTTTATAGGTAAACCTGTAATTTACAAAGTATGAGAAATATTACTACAAATAAGTAATAATTGTGCATAAATTGAAGATGAACTGAAGTGTCTCACATTTGCAATGAGTATGATTTGTGATTCTCTCCATTCACTACAAGGCAGATGACAACAAACTTCCAAAATGTCTAGGTACACCTTTACATCCTGACAGGTGCATTTTTCAGAGACAGATCAAAGATAACCATGAAATGCCTCAAGGTTTCTCAGCTATTCAGGCAAAATTCATCTCTGATGTTGAAGATGATGGAATAGTTTTCTAGGGAGGAATAAGTTTATGAGGGAGTTGCTGAAAATTTGGAGGAAGTGTATAGGAAAGCAATGGATGGAGACACTTCCTATAGCTTAGGGTTGTCAAGATGTAGGGGTACGGTTGGTGTTATGGTTATGACAGAGAAAAAGATCCTGCTCAGTGGAAGTGAGAAGGAGCCTCAAAGGAAGGACTAATTTGAAAAAAACCCCAAAAATTCTCCCTGGAGAAGGCTATCATCAAAGCCTGGAGACCCAGCTGAAATGTGGTTGGAAAGGACTTCCATAAGAAGGTGTAGGCTGCAGATCTTGCAGTAAATCCCTTCTACTATGAATTTCTCAAGCCTCACCATACTCACCCTGGAACCCAGAATAATTTTCTTATTTCTTCCTTCCTTCTTCCTTCAACCATTCTTATTCACCTTCAGTGTTTCCTGGGCTTTCAGAAGACAGAATATGGGGTGGTGGTTGCTGATACTCTCTATAGCTGTTCAAAACCCTACTGTCATCCCCTGGTTACTCCGACCCATCCTGCTGCAATAACATCAAGAATGGAGAGCATCAGGGAGGAAGAGGGCTAGAACATCCTGTCTTTTTTTCTTTTACTAGACAGTTTCTACTTAGCTGTCTAATTTTTCTATGCCTTGAGACAGCTCCCTTCTAGTCAGTTCAGACTGAGAAGTTAAATGTAGAAATAGTTGAGCTCTTTTCAGCCAATCATTGGAAGAAGTCTGAGCACAGCAGTAAGGAGTCCCTTTGGGCCAATTTTTTCCTGTGTTTCAGAGACTTGCTGTGTCTGAAAGATTGCAGCAAACAAATGAACCTTCTCATATACGTATTCATTTTTGGTTGTTCAAACAGTGATATATAATCAGTGTGATCATACTTACAACAGGTCAGTTTGCAATCTCAATTTAAAACCTACATTTATCAGCAAATTATGTCACATGCAAATTCAAAATAATATTTGATCACAATTAATTGACAAAGTAGGTGCATCACCTCCTCTAGCTGTGACATGATATGGTTTATGCCATCAATACATATGTGAGATTAATGAGTCAAATCACAGACTATAGAAAAGTCATTTGTCACCCCAGATAGCAATCTAATCATTTGGAAAACTGACCAAGTGAACTTCCAGCATATAGAGGCCTTATTAGAATGATTTTCAAAGTATGGCCTGAGGTTACAGAGTTCTAAATAAAATCTTTTTTTTTTTTTAGCCAGGTAATCTATTTAGGTTCCTCTGTGGATGCAGAAGGTACTTATTCTGCTACAGACAAATTGGATGTAATAGTATAGGATCCTATGCCAATAAATGTGCCATGCTTAAAATAATTTTCATCTCTCTTAACATAAAATACTGAGTTTGTAACAGCTTGAGATTTTTCATTGTTTGCCTTTCAACAAATAGGCTACTGAAAATTCCAACAGAAGATTGCTTCAGAAAGTTTTAAGTTGCTATCAGGTTGACTAAACAGTAAATGACACTCCTGAAAATGACCCAGGTTATCCAGGGTGCTTAATTTCTACAATGGAAGAATTGTAGTCCCTTCAGGTGGGTTGGCTGATTACATTTGGCTCTGCAGGTGCTTAAGACTAAAGTAGAACAGAGTCCTGTTCCCCAAGCAGTATTTGGTCTGGTGAAACCATCTCGCATGTGGAGAGATGGCATCCATTCCATTCCACTTTGGCTATTACAGCTGGTAGACTGCTAGATTCTCAGAAACAGGGAGTATAGGTGATTTTAAATGGCAATGATACAGTCACAATGATATCGTAAACCTCATCAGTATCTCAAAAAAGTCTAGCTCAAAAGCTTGTCAGTCTCTTGAATTATTTCCCATTTAAAAATAAGTAAAAGAAAGCTACACTGGAAACCCTTAGAAAACAGGGCTATTTTTATAAAGCTTGTCAATTAATAGAAATTGTTCACATAGTGTTAATTAGGGGGCTTCCCAGCACCAGAATAACTCTGAAGTGGAATCTGAATCTGCTGTTCCAAATGCTAAGATTGCAACGATGTGAACCATCTCAGCTTCCAAGGCTGTAGTTCAGGGGGTTATGGTTTCATCCTCAATACTGCTATACTTTCAAACAATGGTTTGTAGAGTATTTGAATTAAATTGTTAGTATTTTAAGCCATGATTATTGTACTGGATTCTAGATTAATTTCACTGAAGTGAGGGTAGCGTAAGATGAAAATTAACAGAAATAACATATGTGGATAGTCATTTTGACAACTGGTTGGAAACAAAAACACTAATCATAAGAGGTTGTGAGGATGATCTGCTATGTTTTGGGGTTTTTTATACACTGACTTTATAGCTCCTCTAGGAAAGTTAAGTTTAAAATGATAAACGGACAGGACTGCAGTACAGTTTTGTACTTTACTCAGATAATGGTACAGTTGGTAGCACAAAGCTCTGATCACCTTGCAAGAGATTGATGGTGTATTGCCTGAAGAAAGAATGCCTCACATGGACAGCAATTCCTATTGCTTCTAAAGGTTCATGGCCATCTTTCCAGGCTCAAACAGAACTACCTCAAACAGACCTGTCTGCCAGATAAAGGGGTACTATGTTGTAAGAACCATTGGTAATTTATGAGTCATTTCAAGGTAGGATGACCCAGGCTCTCAGTGAGTGCCGCTGCGACCACTGGGAGTGGAAACCAGTTGCCATTGTTAGTACTGGTTTTATTCATAAAAAAAAAATGTTCCTGGGAAATCCTGAGCTACAGACTAATCTAAGATAAGCGGAGATGAGCTACAGTACTACACAGTACTTTATGATATTCAAAAGTTTTTAATTTATACTGTGTTGCATTGTGATGCCTGGCTTTGGCCCCTGTTATGACATGGATTAAACTGCCTTTACATGTCACCTGTATCACATTCTGCCCTGGGGGTGACTCACACATGCATCAGTCACCTGCATAGCCTAAATGAAATTGCATGTACATGTACTACAAATTCACATTGCTTAACCAGCCTTAGAGAACAAAGATTTCATACCTGTTCTATATAATATTTTCCTGTGCTAATCTGTCATTAAGACCAGAAGTTTATCTAACATCCTATATCTCATTTACTAAATCTTAACCCATTTGGATAATAGCCAAGTGTGGTGGGAATGTCAATAGTTGATCATCTTTAAAACAGCCACATGTATATTGTAAAGCTTACAGCCTATGCAGTGTTAGAGGACTATATAATTTCAATAAAAATCTCTACTTCAGGTGTTTTTATCTGTGACTATCCATTCCTACTATCTGCTCAATGCTCACATACTGTTTGTATGAAAAAAAAACAAACCCAAAACTCTTCATGAAAAATTAAACCAATAGAGAAGGTACAGATGAGAGGAAACAAAGGCTTTGACCTGGGAAAGCTATTGCTTCTGCTAAGAAAAGGCATGGAGAAAAAGAATGCATATTGTATTTTCTGGACTAATTGGATTTTTCAGGCTTTCCTCATTCTTTTCTCTATGTATAACTTTTTAGAGCTTTCATAATGTGGGAAGTTCAAATGATGACACAGTTCTCTAGATGTGGCTCCACAAATGATATATAGAGCAGCTTACCTCTTCTGTTTATTAAATATCACAGGCCATTCAATACAACAAAGAATAACTTAATTATTGTAACAGCACCAGCTGGTTGACTTATTACTAAGTTTGTAACATGGTAACACTTGTTTGCAAACTCCTGTCTACTCTGCCATTTTTCACTCACTGTTTAGGCATTTCTCTCTCCTAAGAAAACATTTTGTTCTTTATTTAATTTCATTTATTGCATACTGTTCAAGCATTTCTCATTTTTGTCTTCTCTGAAGTATTCACAATCCATCAAAACTTGTGTCACGTGCAGCTCTGTATTGGTGCTGGGTTAGAAGTTTTAATTCAGTATTTTCCCCCAGTTTTCTTCAAAAGTGAAGCACTAGCAGGAATCTTTGATCTTGAGGAGCATTTCAGTCCTGGCAGGGAACTGATGGCTCCACTGAAACTTCTTGGGCTGGTTTCCCATGAGTCACATACCTCTGAATGCAGAGCTGTGGCAGAAGACAATGCTGCTCTCCCCTGCTCCCTCGGATGCATGGAGTTTACTGCTGTTCCCTGAGCTCATTGGCTGGCTTTTAACAGTCTGTAATTATCTCCACCAAGAATAGTATTAACTTTAGAAAACCTCCTTCAGCCCATCCTTTGTCTGCTGCCAGCTGCTATAGATCTGTCTGTCCCACTGAATCAAATTAGCACATCCAAAAGCAATGTATCTCAAGTGATTGACAAAAAATCTTCCATTGCTCATAAGGGAAATAGGAGTAAAAAAAAGGCTAAAAGCAGCCTTCAGTGATTGTAGTTGTGAGACATGGAGACTGTCACAGATCCTCAGCTGTTACATACTGTTATAACTCACTGAATATAAATACAATTGAGCTACACTAATAATAAATCATTTGAGAGCTTGGCCTGGAACACAATTAAATATATTGAGGCTGAAGTAATTGGTCCACCACAAAGCATTAATATATTGGTTTACTTTTACCATGGGCTGCTCACATGTACTAAGCAGCTATAATTGTGTTCTTATTTAACCCTCATGTCTCTATCATCCATATAACTATTCTGTCAGACATTGTTAAGCAACTGAGGTATCTGGGTTTAATTTCTGGGTCTGCCTGCAAGAAGTGCAGTAGAAAGACAACCATTCTAAAATTTTAGTTGACACCAGTTTTAGCATCCACCTCCAGTCTTGGCAAACTTTTACATTGCCTGAATCATGGTCCGTTAGCAGCACTTTTGCAATTTCAGGCAAAGATTTTAAACAGCAGGATTAAATCAAGGATTAATTTTATAGAGCTGAAAACAGTAAAATGCTAGCTTTAGGAGCTGGAGATGAAGAGGCACGATTGCTTAGGATGCACTGTTAGCAGTGTGGGTTCACCAGAGGAAGCTGCTATGCTCTGCTAGTCAATTATAACCCGAGTTAATTGTCCTTGTGGTGTGGAGGTGGTGTGCTAAGCAAACCGTTCTCTCACGCCCAAGGCATGGAGAGTTTGGGAAAGCTCTGCTTCCTATTACAGTGCTGCTTCATTTTTGAATGGGAAATCAAGTGGTTTTGACTCCAGGGTGCTGACATCATTGTCATTGCCCACTGCTCCTCTGTTTCAGGGTTGCTGAATGGTAGAGCCCTGTCTGCAGCCTGGACCATGGGAACATTGTTTCTGAGTTTCCCAGCAGTGCAGCACTGGGATCTCTGCAGCACTCTGTATGCCTCGTTAAATGCGTGGTAAGGCACCAGCTGGGCCCTGAATTGAAAATCTGCAGCCCAAAAGCAGATTTTTGGGCTGCAGATTTTCAATCTGCAGGATGGAGGTGACCATCCCTCAGCTGTTGATGCCTGGTGAAGCATTTTAGCTCCCCTGGAGCCCTCTCTGCATCTGTGTCCCACGCCTCTGAGCACCTCACCCTCCCTTACCTTCCCAAAGCAGGTTGAAGCACTGACTCCATGCACTGTGGGCCTGTCATTTCCCTTGTCTATATCTTTGTACATGTGATTTGACCTCCAAATATGTGTCTTCTAAGAGGACTCCTCTCTTCAGCTTCCAGGACTCTGAGGAGCTTAAGATTTTATAGTAAAAATAATTTGATTTTCCTAAAGGATTTGGAAAAAACCCAAGCTGTTTGGCATGCAAAGGCTGACACAACTGGGTCTAACCAGGGATTCCCCAGCTGTAGGGGAAACATGCAGAGAGGTTATGAAATTTTTAGCAAATTATCTGTTTTGGATGCAGAGATGTTGAAGGAATACGAATGCAGCCCTCAGAGAAAAGAGAAGCAAGAACTTCTTGGGGCCCAGAGCAAGATGCAGGGGCTAAAGGGGGATTTCTGAGCAAGGAAGATTTTTCTTTCTATTCAGACAAAGAGGACTGAGCAAAGACTATGTGAAAATAAGACAATTTACACAGAGAATATATTTGTCTTCTTATTCTAAAGGTTTTGACTAGAATGAGTAATATTATGAGTTGCATTTCTTTAAACATTATTAACCTATGTGAGTATATCAGTGGTTACTTCTTGGGGATGGAAGGTGTTGTGCAAAAGTGTTAGGTGAGTGTTTACTATCGCATGTACCATTTTTGGTTCCTTTCAGGTGCACTGCTTTTTTGTTATAGGATTAGTTTAGAATTAAAAACATTGGATTTTTGTGTAACAGGGCATTTTAAGTTTGAGAAAAGAGGCAAATCCCTTCTAAGCTGATCAAATAATAACTTTTGTTGCAGATGAGCAGGAGTTGAAGATTTAGAAAGCAATGAGCTGTATCACATTCCAATTTCAAATTCCTTTCACATGTGCTGCAAGGAAGCATTATAGATATTGAAAGAGAAGTAATGAGAATCATTTGTACAATAATGCAAGGCTGTTTAGATCCTACTTGTCTAGTTGTCTTTTTTCCCTGTTGCTTATCTGTAATGTAATGACACCCTTCCTGCTCTAAATATGCTATTTTAAACACTGTGGAAAGACCCAGTGGGAGCAACCATGTCTTCTATCTCACGTGATTTAGTCACCTGCAATAGTCTCTCTGGTTCAGATCATTAATGGAATCTCATTGCTGGAAAATCAGGAAAAATTGAGTGGAGTAGGGATTTCCAAAATGTTATTAGAAAGCAAGTTCTAATTCTTGTGCTCTGTTATTGTGGTCTGGAATGCCTTGAAAGCAAAAAGAGAAAGGCTGAAGCACAGCAACGAGAGCCCATGGAAGCTGCTGGTGGAGCAGGAAGGCCAGGCAGGGGATGAGAGAGAGCTGTGCTGCTGGCACTGACACGCAGCAGAAGGGCTCACCAGTCACTCCTGTCCTGTATGAAATCCAGTAACCTGCTGGGTTAGACTGCTTAATATTTATGCAGTTGAATTATACTTGCTGTTCCTTTGGCATTTCACAGGTTTGACTAAAAAGGGAGTGCAGAGGATCATCCTTCAAAATTTTTGTGTTGTTTTAGAGTAAGATTTTGGCATAACACTTTCTATTTACTAAGAGTTTTCTGCAATTTAACGATATAATAATTTGTTTCCTGAATCTGAAAATAGTGAAAAGCCTGCTTTTACTCAGTCAAGGATTGTTGGAAGAAACAACACATTTTTATCTCACCTCATCTACCTGGAGAAAAGTAGAGGTTTCAGGCACACAATTTCCTCTTCAGGACAACATATGTATATGCATATGTATACAAATATGTATATTTAATTATATTTAAGTTTGCTGACAAATGGCCCTTTCCTGTGAACTTATAGCATCCCTGTTTTAGGAAAGGTGCTCCTCTGTATCTCTGATGCATGCTTTGAACTGTTCTGAATTTCTTCATGAGGACTTTCTCCTCTAATTGCTCATTTCATTGTCTGAAAGGTAGGCTGGCTGGGTTTATGTTACCTAAAGAAAAAATACATCTGGTAAGTGAGTCAGTGTATGTCTGACTGGAAGTTCTACAGTGGAAGAAGTGTCCTTGGGAAATAAGTATTTGAAGAATTTGATTTGATTTTTCCCTAAAATTATGATTTTTTCTGGCATTTCGTGAAAGAATTGTATTTCCCAGTATTTCTTATGACAAGTGATTTAAAAACTATTTGAAACTCTTGTTTGAAATAGTATTTTCCATTTTACAGGCATTTTTACACTATTTCATTATTTTGTCACTTGTACATAAAATGCCATTTAACAGTGAAGTAACTAAAATAGCTCTTTTCTGTTTTGCATTGAACATTTTATAAACAGTCAACCTTACTCTGAGACCAGAGACATTGTAATATGTTGGTATGACATCACAGTAAGCACTGCTATCTGTCATGAAATACAAAAGTAATAATCAGAAAAACATCAATAGTAATACCTTAAATCCAGCAATATTCTTTATTTTTGCTACTAGGCACATATTAAAACATTTTACAACTTGCAATTAATTAGAAATATTTTGATAAATCATGTGTTCTAAATTAGGAATTAAAGTGCCAAAATATTTTGTAAGATGACCATTTATAATTTTGCTCCATCTCTCTTTGGTAGCACTGATGGCCTTGGAAAAGTCGAACAGCTTAACATAAAACCGATACCATTATTAGACTTGTTTGTTAAAAATCAATACATTGGGTAAACAATACAGATTTCAAATATCTTAAATAGAGAGAGCTGAAAACCATACTTTGTCTGTCTTCTGCAATTTTTTCATTACCAAAGACCTGCTCTTTCTTCTTACTTTTTTTTTTTTGTTTGTTTGTTTGATTGATTGCTTGTTTTTAATTAGCACTGGAAAGGTAAAAAGATAATAGAAGGTCTTCTCTCAGGGAAAGCTGAGAGAAGGGAAAGCTTACCCTGCTGTGAAAGAACATGGCCAGATTTGGGGAATGCCCCACTGCAAGGCACTGGTGATCAGAAGAGGGAGTGCTCTGTTACTTGCAAACAAACATCACAGCTGTGTTAGGAAAATTTCCATTTATTTCAGCTGTGAGGTTCAGGAGAGCTACTCATTTAATGAGGTCCTGACCAACTCTAGTTAAGACAGTCTGGCATTTGCTCTTCTTCTTTCTAACACCATTTTATATAAGGAAATTTTAACTTTTCCTGGATTAAAATTCTTTAACTCTGAAGTATGTTTTACTTTGCTCACTACACATTTAAAGTCTCTGTGTAAACAGAAACTTTTACCAAGGTAATGGTAACAGTAGTGTTTCTTGTCTTTAGCATGGTTTGAAACTCTAGACTGTGGGAACCTGTGTGTAAGGGACAAGGAATTTCCTATGAGACTATGTTGGGTTTGCACGACAAGGTTTGGTGGCTACAGGGATGGCTTCTTTGAGAAGCTTCCCCGTGTCCAATGGGGACATTGTCAATGTCAGCTGCGGCTTCTCCTCGCCGCCCCGAGGCAGGAATCCGGCTGGCTCGCCCCTTTGTGGCGGTGGGAGCTACACCAGAGGCCGCCCCAAAACCTCCCCTGAGGCTGCGGTGGGGTCAGGGCAGCTGCGTGGGTTCAGCTGCAGAGAAAAGCCACCAGAGTCCCGAGATAAAGAAAGCCAGGAGCCGGGCACTCCGTCAAGGTATTCCAAAGAGCTTTAATCTCCCTGAAGGGACAAGACGAAGTGGCCACACCCAAAGCTCAGCAAGAGCTGATCAAACCTCTGACTCAGGGAGGTGGGTACAGCAGCCAGTGGGTAGTTACAACAGGGATAAGGATAGGTTTAACTGAACCAATAGGGAAAACATAGGGGTGGGAGAAAACCCACACAACAAACCATACACGGGGGACAAGGTGACTGACACAGAAACCTCGAGAACAAGCTGGGCAGGGAAAACTTACTTGACATGAAGGGGGGCAGGACAACCGGGAATGACTTAGCAGAAACGGGGGGAAGGGAGGGAGGAGCAGGTTGATGGACACCCTGAGTGGTGGGAAAACCTGGACAAAAACCACTATAAGGGAAAGGGACAGGGGTAACATGGGGCAAACCATAACTTTTACAACCCTCTCAAAATACAACAGCGAGAGAGGCAAAATCAAACAAAACACACACCACTACAGTCAGCCACCTCCAAGATGGACCCACCACTGGCCAAGGGTGAGCCCATCAGCAATGGTGGTAGCACCTTTTGGATAGTTATGAAGGGGAAGTAAATCCAGCACAGTAGCACTTGGAAGAGAGAAGTGAGAATATTGAGAGGAACAGCCCTGCAGACAGCGAGGTCAGTGCAGAAAGAGGAGGGAAGGTTTTCCAGGTATTGGAGCAGAGACTCCCTGCAGTCCGTGGTGCAGCCCATGGGGAGGCAGCTGTGCCCCTGCAGCCCGTGGAGCTCCATGGTAGAGCAGAGATCCCCCTGCAGCATTTGGGGGACTCCTTACTAGGGCAGGGGGATGCCCAAAGGAGAATGTGAGAGCTTGCAGGAGGATCCTGGCAGGACCTGTGGCCTCATGGAAGGGAGAGCACATGCTGGAACAGATTTGCTGGCAGGACTCGTGAACTTGTGGGGGACCCACACTGGAGAAAGGAAAGAGTGGGAAGGATCCTGCTCCTGAGAAGGAAGGAGCGGCAGAAACCACGTCTAATGGACTGACAGCAGTGCCTGTTCCCCCTCCCCTGCGCTGCTTGGGGAGAGCAAATCGGGAGTGGAGCAAAGTCATTAACTTGACCCATGAGCCTTTGCTCTATTTTCTCTGCCCTGCCCAGCTGAGGAGGCCAGTATTAGAGTGGCTTTGGTGACCACCTGGCATCCAGTCAGGGTCAACCCACCAGAGGTATATCAAAGGATACATGTTTAATACAAAGCTTTTTTTAATGGGATGAAGGAGCTGAATGAAGAAACTTGACTGTTCATTTCCAGCAAAACATGAGGACCAGACAGGGGCCCTGTTGTCCGTACTGTGTACTTGTGGCACTCAAAAGAAATCAGATGTGAGAGTGACAGAAAACAGCAAAGCAAAGGAGGTGGTGGGAATTCCAGTCAAGGTCTTCCAGGACCTGCTGGAGAAGGAGATCACTAAGGAAAATATCATTGTGTTCCTCAGACTTTTTCTACGTTGCCTTGGCTTTGCTCTGACAATGAAAGTCATTCTTGACAAATAAACTAGAAGCTTGTGGTCAAAACGATTGTCCATTTCTGAACCCAGCTTGAACCATGTGGAACACTTAACTGCTCTGGGTTCACATCCCACTTCAATGTAAATGTGGAAAGACAGCTATAGAGCAGAACTTGATAAACAAGGGGGTAGGAGAGCAACTTGGACAAGAGGAGAAGTCTAATTAAAAAAAGAGGAATGCAGTATAAACTGGTATGTTATCTACAGGCCACCCATTTGTGCCAGCCAATTTTTTAATGAATAACACATGCTTCCCTTTAGCAAGTAGGAAAACATGTCTTATTCTTAATTGAATTATACTCAGAGGATGTAAGAAAAAAGAAGAGTGAGGTGGGGGAGGAACATAGTTTTAGGTTACAGGGGAAATATGTTCAGAAATGGAGCCTTACGCATCCCACACACACACTTTGAAACAGCCTAAGACATTTGGAAAACTTCAGGTGCTACTATGTTCTCACAGCTGTATCATAAACAGTTGTTAAACACCTTATTGCCCCTAATATTACACTGTCATAGGCAGCTGCCTCTGCTTTCAGAACAAAGCCTTGGCTCTGGTTGCACTCTGGTTACACTCTGGTTACACACGCCACTGCTACGCTGGCTTGGATGGGGGCTGCAAAGAAAAAGGCATGTGGCCATACACACTTGGGAACTAGGGCTTTGCAAACCCTTTAAGACACTCCCAGTGGTCTAATGGTATGGGGTAACAGGCCCATCACTCCTTATACTGGCTGGAAATGGAAATTGTTGTCTTTTAAATGGTTTAAAATTAAATATGGTTTATTTGGACTGCTCCTGCTTCTGTGTTATTTCTTAGTGGACATATTCCAAAGACAAAATTTGCCTTGAAGACTTGTATTTGTTGTAAAATGAAATTTTACATCTCATTCCTTTTGGAGCAATTTTCTCCATCTTATTCATGTTTCTTTTCATCATTATTCTTGCTCCTGGTGAGACATTTTTTAAAAATGGAACCTGCCTCCCAACATCTAAGCAAAGCCAATATAAAACCTTCAAAATTTTATTTCAAAATTTCATGAGGAGACCAGTTTTCTCCAGTGATAAAACTGTAACATAGAAATGCAATCATTGTTGAAGAAATCTTTTTCATTCTACATTAATTTTTGTTAAGGATTCTGTAGAGGGCACCAGTAATATACCAAGAAACTGTGTCAAGAAAATAAAGAAACCCAGCTGACTGTGCCCTATCTTTTGAATCAATTGGCAGCTACATGCAGAAAGTAAACCTAGGGAAACAGAAAGTGTATTGAATAATATAAGTTAAATTTTTAAATAGTTCAGAAGCATGCTGAGATTTATTTTACTGTGACAAATATGTTTGTGCTGCAGTTGGAAAAAGGAGATTAGCTGGTTGGAAACAATTAACCAAATAGGAAGAGTCACTGAAAGAAAGGCAGGAGAGCCAACAGAACAGGGTGAGAGGGAGCCAGATGTGTCAGTAGCCAGAATGGGCATCCCGAGGGAGAGGCAGCAAGCAGCCAGCTGGCCTGGGGAGAGGGGTACCCAGGGGGGGCTGCACAGTGCAACCAAAGCTTTGCCTTCAAAGTTCTTCTCTGTGCTGGGGCACCACTGCTCTAGTCAAATACTTCTTCACAACCCATGTGTTAATGACAATTGTAACTTTTTTGTATTTGCCTGTTTTTGATAAGTTAAAGAAAAAAAAAGAGATTTTGTTTTATTAGCTGCATTTATTTATGAAGTGTGAGCTTTCTTAATAGACAGAGTGGGAGGCAGGGGACTATTCCAACATTCATCTAACACAGAATCTCCTACCTCAGAGTAAAAGCAACTGTTTTTAAGAAAAAGCAGATCCTAAGAGCAGTTTTTAGTTGTATTGTGACATAATAGCTGTATAAATAATGGAGAAAATGATATGACAAAACTATGTCCTTGCTATATAAAAAACTTTTTTTTTTATTTCATGCCATATATTGTTTGCAATCAGAAACCAACTAATTTTTGCACATTTAAGAAACCCATGACAGATACACTCATATTACTTAACAAAAGTGCAATAGACATATCAAATATGTGACAGAATATATAAAATATATTTTTTCACCTGGAAAGGATTCAAAAGAGATTTTTAATTTAACTTCTTTAAATTAAAAAATAGAGTAGCTGTTGTGAGCACATTTCACTTTGCAGAGTGTTCCTAATTCTACTTCTACTTATTTCTAAGCAGTCAATAATTTAATATGTGGTGATCGATTTAATTTATATTGATGATAACTGAATTTTAAGAAAGCCCTGAAAATTTGTGTTTGTGTATATATATGTATATATATTAGATACATAATTTTTTTTCTAATTGGGTATATGGTTGCCTCTTTTCAGGATTGAAATTTTCATTATGGTGGACCAATAATCATCATGTGAAAGTTCAGTTGTTATGGTTATGGTAAAGTTTAGCTTTGAGAAATATGAACATCATATTTCTGAGTGGAACAAGTATCTGAAGACAATAGAAGATCATCTTAATCTTTTGATGCTTTAGTGGAAATCACTGTGCTGCTGGTGGAAAGTCCAGCACTGACTACAGCTGCCAGTAGATGTTTTTCTGGCTTTTGCATAATCCTTAGTCTTTGGGTGATTCTTGCATTTTCTACTTTTTATAAATTTTAAAGGCCAAATTTACCTCTATTGCTGGTCTAAATCAAGTCAGGACCAAAACTCCTATTTTTCTCAGTGGTTCAAAAATTTATTGGGGCTCTCTTTTGCAACTATCTGATTTCATCTTGCAGAGATTCATGTAAATCATTTTAGCAGGCTTGAGTGGGTTTACAGCCCATCATTTTGATTTGAATAAACCTCAAAGTCCAACAGGAATTTCATCTCAAACCTTAAGAACTGAATCAAGACTATGCATAATCCATTGTAAACCATATGTCAGCCTACTTTCCCTGCAAACCTCTACTAGCATTGTGAGAGGATTTGGAAAGCTCAGCAAACCTTGAACAGAATCTAGTTTCTTGGCTTGTGACCAAACTTCAAACCTTAGAAATTGATTTTCTTTTCCTTGCAAAGGTTTTACACAGTTGCCATTGCCCTGCAGTTGTGTTCAAGGCAATTCTTTGCTTTTCTGTGCATGACTCCTGTGCTGTTTCTGAAGTGAAGAAAAACCCTTTCCACAGTGAACAGAAAAGTACCTCCTTCACAGTTAGATATTTGCCCTAGAACAGTATCTATAAAATAGAACAAATTGTAGGGACAGATCTTTAAATGTATAATGTGTATGAATCTCACTATAAAGTTGTTCTAAGTTTTATATCTTACCTTTATCTCTTCATATATCACTTATGATGATTTCAAGTTGCCTTCAAGGCAGACAATATCTTTGTAGTCCAAAACGCAGCTGGAACACGATCCTGTGTGGGGCCTCTGGGTACCCCTGCAATATAAATACATAGTAATAATAATACTACTAATAATAGTCTCTTGTACATTTTATGTGAACTATAGTTATGGAGTAAACCTTCCACGAACAAAGTTTCTTGGTGCCAGACTAGTTTTTGTTGGTCAGGAGTCTGCTCTGACTCCAACAGCTCACAATTCTGGGATCAATTCTTCCATCCCTCTTTGGGGCTGTAAATTCTCCTCTTTGAACCTTATAAATCCGTTGACCTCTATAACTTGGCACTTTGCATCAGAGTAAACGGCCCACCTGCTAATGAATTTATTGAAACAAAGCATACATTTTGCTGACATGACCCCACATTTTTCCAAATGCCAACTTAGAAATCTTTAGGGAAAGTCATCTGCTTAAAAAAAGGCTTTCTAAATTAATTCCTTGGTTTTATTTAAACATTTAAAATATATGTTGAAGTGCTGTATGAAATAGTGCCAAAAAGTGAATAATAGTGGATATTATTTTTAAAGGCTCATCTGTAACTATGTCTCTCTAAACTTAAAATTTATGTTTCATGAGAGTTTTTTTCAGAGAGGAATGCATTATATTTTAAAAAGAAATTAATGACCTTCGGTAAAAGTAGAGATGGCTGGCAACTCTGCTTTGTGTGTAGTAATAAAAATGGTTTATTGGCCTAATGCAGTTAAATGCAGGAGCCAAATTATACTCAGGCTCAACTTCATATCTTGTGTGACTCTGGGGGTATCATTTCCTGACCTGGATTCCTCCCCTTCTCCAATCCCACCTCTTTTTCTGCCCGAAAGCAAAGCTTAGATGAAGGAAAGTAAATAGCTTTTCTTTCATTTAGCTGTATTTGTTTTCCATTGGCTCCTTTAAAGCAGCACCAGTAATGTCCCCAGAGCTCCCAAACCCATTTATTTTCTATCTACTACCTGCCAACTTGAAGCCAAAGCTAATTCACCCCAGAAGGTTTAACTCCTGTCAGCTGCAGCATCAGGGGCATATCAGTGCCACTGTGTGTAGGTGAGGATCAATAGGCTCAGGAAGTGTAGAAAGGACGTGACTGGAGGAAAACAGGGTTTACAGGCTGATCATGAAGAAATCAGAGGGACCTGGCATCTGGATTTGGCAGAGGAGATTGTTTTGAAATAAAAAGGAATATTCCACAAGGAAAAAGGAAAACTCAAGCCTATTGTAAAAATTGAGCTGCAGTTTAGTAGTTTTCTCTTTTGACATACAACACTACTAAGAAATAGACTGCATAGTCAGGTTACAGAAGGATTTTCTTTGTTCTGAAGGACTGAAACCATAACTTTCAAAGTATGCCTTAGCCTCTTGAAGCTTCTCTTCCTCAATCTCTTTCATGGACATAATCCATGTGTACAGGCACTTCACTTTGTGGACTCTAGACTGAATATCCACGTAATGTCAAAGGTGACAGAAGCTAGTCGGAAAGATCCAAATCCATATAGGTTATTCATAAAAGTGTAAAACCATCCTCAAAGGAAAAGTTACAAATGGAACATTTGCCATAATTTTATTTGCCATAATTCTGAGTGATTACGTAAGAGGAGAAATTTTGTCTGGAATCCTTGTGTTGAGATCCCTGATGAAATTTTTGGCAAAGTTTTCAGATTTAGTTTATATTTCCACAGTCTCAAATTTAACTCATAACCTTTAGCAGTTCTCCTGACCTCGCTGCTAGAGTCCTTATTAAAACTGTCTGCATGCTTTCATTGTATTAATTTAAAAGGACTACAAAATCACCTGATCTTGTATGGCACTAATTTTTACTTCTTCTCAGTGTATAGATTTTATATAAGTTAAAGCATTTCTGTGCTGGGGAAAATAAATGTATGTTACTGACACAGGAGGATAATCCATGATGCTACTCATGTCTGAACCATTCTTTTTGCAAGAAACTGAGTGTCCACAACAGACATAGGGAATCACCAGGAGCCAAACTAGACTGTCTGTACAGGGGAAGTCAGCTGGCATTGTCTTTGAAAATCTTGGATTTAGAAAACAATTTCCTCCAAAATTTTCAAATTCAAGAAATTAGCATGACCCTTGAAATCAGCGTGTCTCAAGAGCAAAGCACATACCATATGGGCATCTGAGAAGCAGAATTCTCTGCATTGATTTTTTTTTTCTTTTCTTTGTATGGATATAATTTGTCCTATATTCCTTCTTCAAATGGAAGGATTTAGATGAAGGTAGAAAACTGTACAGTGAATGCAAGACAGATAATGGTATGCTCACAGAAAAAATATTTCTAACAGTTTAAGATGACTCTTTGAGGCTTGAGAGATGACATTTGCCCATGCTATGAACACCAGGCAAGATATCAGTAAACCCATTCTTTCTAAGGCCAAGGAAAAAGGGATAAATGGGTATATGTACATCCTAATGGATGGGGAGACGGATGGGTTACCCTGCTCATCCAGCTCAATACAAATGTATCTCACTCAAGATCCAGTCCTTAGCCATCACTACACCCCCATGAGAAAGGTTGAACAATCCTTGAAACTGTCAAGTTTGATTTCCTCCACATACTATGATCCAATCAACATCTCAAGTTCTCTTCAATCATCTGAGCACCTGTGTTCCAGCATCATGATACCAAAATGCCCATATTGACAAGATGTGCTGAGAGGGTTGGGACTGTTCAGCCTGGAGAAGAGGAGGCTTCAGGAAAACCTTAGAGCACATAATTGTACCTAAAGGGGGCCTACAAAAAAGCTGGAGAGGGAATTTTCAAGGTAGTCATAGTACAAGGGATAATGGCTTTAAACTAAAAGAGGATATATTTAGATTGGATATAAGGAAGACATTCTTTACTGTGGGAGTGGTGAGGCACTGACCCAGATTGCCCAGAGAAGCCTGAATGCTCCATCCCTGAAAGTGTTCAAGCCCAGTCTGGATGGGGCTCCAATCAACCTGGTCTCCTGTGAGGTGTCCTGGCCCACAGCATGGAGTGTCAGAACCAGATGATTTCTAGGTTATTTTCCAACCCAGGTCATTCTATGATTCTATGGTATATTCTTAGCGTGTGAACTCTCAAGTGTGTTTGTTCCACGTAATTGAGACACTTGAGTGAGCCATCTAATTTAGGAAAATATATACCTTGGACTCCTTGGTGTCAAAGCAAGGGTGCCTATTCTTTGTATATGTCCACATATTCTATATATTTCACAAGTTGTTTAAGTACTACAGGATGAAAACAACTATTAAAGGTAGAAGGGTTGATTTCTGATCAAGAACTGAACAGTGCCACTCACAAGGAAGTCTTGATAATGTTATGCTGGGGTGCAAACTCACTTCCATCTATAAGATATTTCTTCCTCTTACATTTAAATACATTCTCTATGCAAAGACACCTTTATGTTTGCAATCTGTATGCACCAGCCTGCTTGCCTATGCTTCCTCATTCTCAGTTTCTCTATAAATTGTGAATCTCTCACTCAGTTTCTGTATCTGAAAAAAGGGATGAGATCTCGAACATTATTCAGTCCCCATATATAACTTTTTATGAAAGCAGGTAGGCAGAAAAACAAAAGGGCTGCAGTATTTTCTTCAGTGAAAGAATAGGTTACAAGATAGATTTAACACTTTTTTTTGATACCAAAAAATGCATTAATTAAAGAAATTTTATAAATTCGCTTGGCAAAACTTCAGATAGATGTCAACCATTCACACATATTAGACTCTAGTTATCACTCGTAAATGGACTGAAATTAGTTAAGAATTCCTTATACATAAAAGTAGTCTACATGGAATTTTATGTCTATGTATAATTTATTACTATAAAGGCATATTTATTGAAACAGTGAAAATGTAAAAATATTTTTCTAAATGTTATCAAAATTGGCACAAAAAACCTTAGGAATTCAGTGGAAAGGGGAATTGTCTATGTTACTGAAAACAGGAGGATCAGGAAATATTTTAATAACATTTCAGCTACCAAACAGATAGTATTAGCAAGAATGTGTTTGGCTGTGATTTTTTTCCGTGAATATTTGACAAACCACCCACTTCTGTACGTACACAAATCTCATCCCTAACATTTGGATTCCTCTTAATCAAAAACAGAAGAGCTTTTTAAGTTTTTGATCTTTGTGATCTTAAATTCTTACCAGTCAAAAATCTACTTCTTTACTGGAAAAAAAATAAATCTTGAAAGCATTTTGACCAGACAAAATGTTATTCATATGAAAATTGTACTCAGGTTTAAGCTAATTATGGAAAATATAGATATTCTTGATGTCAAACCCATGCTTCAAATGAGGAGAGGATGCTACAAACAAGAGAGGATTAGCAATGTGACAGCTTTAGAAAACTGCTGCTGCTGCCACTGTGTTCTGCTCTGGCATGAAAGACATTTGAAATTATGACCATGACCAGGGTTGTGAGACTGACAGGCACAAATACCTAAATTCATGTGAAACTGGGTGATGTTTGGGATTCCATTACAATCCTGCACATGAGACAGGCAGCTGGTGAAGGTTTGGAACCTTTTTAAGGATGAGTTCTGGGCTTAAAACTGAGTGTGAAACTGAAATCTCTTTTGGGTCCTTAAAGTAATTTGAACTGGTGTGTCACATTGAACTCTTTAAACGGTATAAGAATTTAAATCACTTTAATAGTTTAACATGTAGTTGGTAGAAGAAAAAAAGTCCTATCTTAGGGCTTTAAAGGGGAAGATTTGGGTACAATGCAAAGCCATTCATGAGACACTGACAGCATGGACATCTGAACTAGTGCTGAATTTGGGGTGACTATTTTGGTCTGGCTTCATGTCAAGATGTTGTCTCCAAGATCATCTGATTTTTATGGAAGTGGTCCTCACAACATCCATTTATTCCCATTCACATTGTCAGACCTATTGCTCCATTAGATGTGACTTGTTACAGAAACCTGTCACATTGCTGAAGGAAGTGCCTGGGCATTGCTTTAGTTATTTCTATGAGACTGAATACAGAATTATCACTTACTTATGCCACCCCCGAGGAAAAGTACATTTCCAAGCACTAAGTGCTCTCCTTTACTCTCAGAGATTTGGTAACTGGAATAAAATGTTTCTCCATCTAAGTCTGGTAAGGTTGAAGAGTATGCGGAATGGAGGAAGGAATTGCTTTGAGGAATAGAGTTTAACAACCAGCACCAGGGGGCTTCTTGCTGGAAAATGGGGAATAATTCACTGAAATCAAAGCAGCTTAATGAAGCAAGAATTTGAACCCAGGATCTTATTCTTTTTTGGTGAATATGCAGATCTAATCTGTACCCGATATTCTTGATGACCTGTATTTGCATACTGTGGGATACAGACCATCATACAGACCATCATACCAACAGTACAAACATTCCTGCCTGAACTGGGCTCCATGTGCTGCATCCTAATTCAAAGGCATCTCTCATACAGGTGTGGATGCATTTTGCCTGAGGTAGAATGAATCTATTTATGTACTTTACAAAGTGCAATAGTTTCTTCTCCCGAGCAACAGGGCTCACAGGGCAAAATGTCAGACGCAGACGACCTACTGAACACAAGTTAACAAGATCTTGAACAATTTTTTGCAGACAAGTGTGATGAACCCATTATAAGGAATGATGTGGGCCCTCTGTGGGCTCTCAGTGTTTCAACTGTATCATTATTTGTCATATTTACAGTATATGACAAATGAGCTAAGGGGAGAAAAAACTGGACTGGAAAGAGATTAGATCATCTGGGATGAAAAACTGCCAACACTGAGGCTTTACACCAAAAGAAAAATAATAATCATGCCTTACATAAAGCATATGTAATCTCTGCAGCTACCTTGAAAAAATGCCCCCCTTCAGGACATTTCTTACCCTTTCTTCTACACACAGTTCCCCCATCTCATTTATCTTTGAGGCAAAGATGCATTTTCAATCTTCATTGTCTTCTTCTGCAGAAAACACTGTATGCATCATATGCAGAAACATGAGCAAACTGTGGTTTGAATCCCTTCCACCCTTTCAGAAATTATTAAGCATCCAACCTACAAGAAGCCATGTTTCTAATCCCTTTTATGTTCCATTGATCAAGCTCTTTTCCCAATAGCACTCTCATTTAATACTGAATACTAATGAAGCCTAACTTTGTTAGAAAGGTTTCTTATTCACATTGGGTTTGTTTTTTACTGTTGAGGTGCAGTTCTGCTTCACCTTTGACATCTGTGTACACAACCCCATACTAGTGCAACCCATTTGAGAAAAAATTGTCCTTACACGGCTCTATTCAGACTTCCAGATCTGTTTTTCAGATACTCTGAATGATACAGAGGGTAGATGGCCCTTTAAAATGTGACCTGAACAAAACACATTTATGAGAATTCAATGGCAGAGTGTAATGTACAATATGTAAGTATTTAAAGTGTATACTACAGAACGAGACATTTTACTGGCTGAAATCACATCATTTAACTTGTGGCAATGACCTCCTGCCATGCTACATATTTTTTGTGTGCACAGAGACATTACATGGAAGGAAAAATCATACTATAAGCAGCTCTAACAAGACCCAGGTATTCAATGAAATTCAATTCCTGTTTTTCTGTAGCACTCCTTTTACCACTGAATAACTTCTTTTTCTTTATATTTCCCCCCCTCTCCTGAGCTCTCTTTCTTGCAGAGTTCAGGGCAGTGGTTTTGGTTCTTCTCCTGATACATCCATTCTACACTGACCATAAAGAGCAAGAGGCTGACAGATAATGTCAAACAGCTTTCCATGGGAACTCGGATTATGCAAGTGCAGTTTGATCTCTGCCATGGTTCAGAACCACTCAGATATACATTGTGCACTGCTGCTGAAAGTTTGTCTCCAGGCTACTAGGAGCGATATTTAAGGCACTGTGATGTTTAAACAGAAAAAATATGTCTTTTATTAATCATATTTGCACAACTGATCAGGAAAATTCATTTCTTATGTTTTCAGAATTAATTTTGTGGAGCAAAGTGAAGTAAGATTAACCTATAGACCTAAGCAAAACTATGGCTTCTTTGTTTCAGGCTGGAGAAAGGCCAAATCACATTATAGCATACTTTACTGGTACTGTTATATATTAGGAAAGTCCCAAAAGGGTTTGAGAAGGAACCAGTATGTAACAGAGTTAGTGACTGTCTATACAGCTCTGTCTTGTACTGTTTCCAGATTCTTACACTATAAACCACACAGTTATCAGTTTCATTGTCACTCTGATTCCAGATAGACACATACATCACACAGGCACTATGCTAATACTTTGACAAATGAAAGTGTCACTTTTTGCCCAGACAGTCCTTATGCAGAGGTGGGAGAAAATCTAGGAAAGACTCTTGGAACACATCAGCTTCTATTTTTCCATTGTGCATTACTTGCTTTTCTATTGTGGGTTTTTTTTTTTTTATTTCTGTAGGATTTTTTTTCTTTATTCCACTGTCTTTCAGTGTGATTAATCTAAACTTATTTATATAAATTTTATCCAGACATATGGTTTCTAGCTAACAGTCCATTGTCTACTATATGTAAAGAATTGGGGCAAAATTTTAAAATAAGCTCATATATTTGGCTAGAATATTTTACTTACTCAACTAATCTTTTCTGTGTTTACAGAGCTATTGAGAACTGTAGTGCCTACTGAAGTTATTGGGAACTTTGCCTGCTCAGTATGTCTAGAAACTGGACTTTAATTAATATTTTATTGATCATTAAACTTTCTACATGTTCACACAACAGCATAAAATTCTAGTGACTTCAATTTTCTAGCCATTTTCAATTGTTGTAGAAAACTAACTATAACGAGATGGTGTGATAAGGAAGTTGTTGCTTTCATTGTAAATCCTTACTCTACATCTCTTTTAACCCTAATTATGTTCTAATGCTTAAACAAAGTTTATTTTACATATGGTGTCCAAACAAGGTAACGCGTAAGAATTTCGAAGATAATTTCTTTAACAACACTTTCCAGTCAGAATGACTAACTAAACCTTTTAAGTACAACAGCTCTACCTTCCAGTTGTCACCTGCCCCTTTCAGGAAAAAGCATATGAAAAAGATGTTTCCTGCATACTCTGCCAGTCACAATGATATCAAAGGCATTGATGTTATACACAGTGAGGTCTATGTGAAACCAGTGGAGACAATGTCTTAATTTCCGTAATAATTAGAAATATATGTAATTTTATATTAATTTAGTGAGTGGAAGAGCAACTTCAAGGTCTTTATTTCATGTCATCATCACAAGGTAGTAGACTTTCTTTACACTTACACAACATAGCCATTTGATTATTTTAATATCTAGGGACTAATACAAAACATTTTGGACTATTGACCTCCATATATTTTGTTTTAATTTTATTTAGAACTGCCTTCTGCCTCTACATATCAGTAAAATTCTACCTTAGCATCACTGTGCCTAGCCTCATTCAAAATAATGTGGAAACATAAGCAGTGTTTGGATATAAAAGGCATGTGTATACATTACTACTGGATTTTCTAATTATTGCAAGGTTCCCTGTTCATCAGAAATAGGTGGAACTATTGCAATTCAATTCTGGTTATTATTTTTAACATATGGAAGTCTGAATATATTTACTTTTATACCTAATTTATTCCATACCTAATTTCAGGAAGGTTGGGTCCCACAAAGCATTGAATCCCTATCACTTGCAATGAAATCAAGAGCTAGAAGTTAGTTGAGATCCCTCATTTTTACCTTGTCCTTGAGAATCAGCCAAATGACTTGCAGTGGAAGTTTCCAGAATTAAAAACCAAACCACAATAACTACAACACAAAAATCCACAAAAAAACCCCAAGCCTGCAGTCATCCATCTCAATGGATATTTTTCATATCCAAACAATAAAAGCATCAGGCTTAAGTATCAGACTTAAAGCTGTCAACTTACTGGCCAAAAGCCATGTTATTGTTTCCCATAATCTAATGTATACATTTAGACAGTTTCATGGTTCACTCAGTTTCTCCAGTTTCTTTTTCATTTGGGATCCATTCCAGTCCCTGTCACAGAGACCCTGACTCTTCCTTTGGCTGTGAAGGCTCCACAGCAGCATAACCTAGATTGTGCTGATCCTCAGGACACTCATGCAAGTCTGGGTGATCCAGGAGGAAAATCTCTGAAGCTCTAAAGTTATAGTGTACTTTTAAGGCCAATAAATTGACTGTAGGAAGGACCTCAAGAAGGTATTATTAATGATAAGTTTAAAAGCCTTCCTTCTCAGCATTTTCAAACAAACATACACATGAATTCTGCTTTATTTCTCAGTATTATAAAACTTTAACAGCACTGAACTATAAAAATAACTAAATCTATCTTTTTCTTTCCTCTCCAGAGTACTTCCAAATCCTTCTGTTAAATTTCTACACTCTGTCACAGACATATTTTTATATTTCTCTGTCATTTCTTTGTCTCAGCCCTGTGGAAAAGAGAAATGATCCAATTACCTTGAGGAGAGGATTTCTAATAAAAATTTATAAAGAAACAGTAAGTGCTGTCACCTTCACTCTCTCTTTTTCCTTTCTTTCCCCTTCTCTGTTGTTGGTCAGGAAAGAAATGCTCACAGTGGCATGAACATTTTTGTATGTAAATACAGGCAAAGCCAGGCAAAGAAAGATTTTATACTGATTTCTGTAAAATCCGTTTCTGGATCAGGTGTGGTAGTAGTTGTATCTGGGCAGAGTTTTCCTCAGATTGTTCTCTTGGGGCAGACATGAGATTCATCCAAAAGGGGATTTGGTCCCAGAACTCCCAGGGGAGCAGAGACACTGATGGGAAAGGCTGCTCTGGTGGCTGCCAGCTCCTCCACCCCCAGGCAGCTGAGTTCCCTTTCCCCTGGCCATTCCTATGCCTGAGAAGGTTTTGAAAAAGAGAAGAGTTAATGCAAAAATAAATGCAGTGTTTGGTTTCAAACTGCATTAACATCTGGATACATCTGAATATGATTACTGGATGGGATATTGCATGTTTCTTGGCAGTGTTTTCCTTGCTCCCAGTGTTTTTCTGCTCCTCGTCACTCACTGGCTGATCCCTTGATGCAGAGGTAAATGCAATCACAGTTGCATATTTGATTTTTCTGCCAATGTTCGAAGTCAGGAAAAATCATTCTTATTTTCACATATGAGTCAATGGGTTTGAACTTTTTGCAATGTTATTCTGGTGTTTTGTCTCTTCCTGTGGAGCTTTCCCCTCCCAGTGCCTGTCTATCAGAAGGTCTTCCTGACTTATTTTTTACCTCAAAACTCTATTCTTCTGCGAGGCTTCCATAAAGCTCAGAAAGGGCAATATAGTGAATGTGCTACATGTCTAAATTTATTCATTCCTTTCTGATGATTAACAGAATAAATTTTTATATACAGCTGATGAATGAAACTTTCTATTGATTTAATTTATTAATTTTAAAACCCATTGCTGTTAAAAGTACATTAAATAAATTAATTAAATTGTTGATACTTTTGTCCTTCACTTTACCCACTGACTAAAACAGTTTCAGGTTTTTTATGAAGGGACTCTTGGATAGTTTTGAACAGTTTCTTTTGCCCCTTGACAGTTTCACTTGCTCATTTCAAGAGAGGCCTTAAAGTCTTACTGTTAAACCTAACTTTTTGAAATGATACTACAATGAAAATGTAATAACCAGTGGGAATACTCTAGAAATCATTCTAAAAGCAACTTGCTGAACAAATAAAAAAACCTCTTCTACCAAGAGCTGGATTGTACTTAGTCTCCTCTTGAGAGGAAAAGCTGTAATTCCTATTCCAATCCCCACTTTCATAATTTCAAAACTGTTCAAAACTTGGTAAGAAATGTAGCTCAGTTGTTCTATAACTTTAATAATGTTTATACAGAGAAAAATTATTGACTTCCTTTTAATCCAATATTGCCAATTTTGGGAACCAATGCAGGATCCTTTTCTGCTCCTCTGTAGTCTAACCAAAAAAAAAAAAAAAATAGATGGTCATTCAGGACTGTATTTCTTACTTTTATGTAATAGGCAATGTTTAAATCTATGTTAAGTTTCGACCTTTTTGATTGGGGCACATTTACTCTGTACAATAAGTACATATTACAAGCAGAGGAAAATTAATTGATTCTAAGATAAAAGACACCAAGCCAATAGTCATCAGACACAGGAGCTAAGAGTGAACCATAGCAGGCAGAACGAGGTTAATGCACAGAATGTAATGAATTCTCTTATAGGCAGTTGTAAGTAGGCTACACTGAGGGGTTGTACAGTCTGGTTGTATATACTAGTTTGGGTGATTGAAATTCCTGCTCTAAGTTCTTATATATAAATGTTTAGTTGCTTATCAGCAGAATGAAAAAGGTCTGGGTTTTGGTGACATCTGAAATAAAAAGCAGCTGCCTGGTGTTTTGGGATCTGCCTTTCACTGGCCAGTTTATAACCACTGCCTCACTTCTGCCAAGCTCAGAAGTTTTTGTATCCCCAAGGACACCCAGAAATTAAATTTGCCTGTTAATAACATTGTGTACTTGAAAAGTATACAGAGAAAATGCTTTATATTTTTTCCTTACCTGCTTGCTTTTCTGTTTTTCATTCAAGATCTCATAGAATTGTGGTAGAACATGTGTTTTAATTCGTGTAATTTGCATGTACCTCCTCCAAAGTGAAGTACACTCCCAAATTGCTTTGATTGCTCATCTGATTTGTACATTCATAAATTAAATACAATAAATTAAGCACTTTAAAATTTTTTTAAATACTTTAGTGGTTGCTCTTCAGTCATCTCTCTGCACAGATATCCTCTGCTATGAGGCTGCTCCTTGCTACATTGGAACAATGTTTGTCTGTGTGTACATTGCTCACAGCAAATGGTATCCTTATGTCTTTGGTGAACTCAGGGAAGGTGAACTCAAAAATAGTTTTGCACATATTTCCACTGGACCTGCAAATGTCATATATGTCTTGCATTGGTCTTAAGCCCCATTTGCATTCATAAATCAGCTGGAAAATTTAGGATTTCAGTTGTGTTGTGCACTTTAAAGGAGACCATCCTTGATTTAAAAAAGTAGGTGCTAAATTAACAAAACAAACTTCAGTTTTTATCTGTCTGTGTTCTTTTCAGCTTCCTAATTTCTTGTTCCCTCTGCTTTTTCTATATTACAGCCCTTATTCTCTACAAAGTAATGACTTTAATTTGCTTCATATTTTAAAGGAAGAAATGAGATACTGTAATGCCATGAAAAGAGAACCCAAAAATCCACCCAAACTCAGTTTATGTGGGTTTTACATCCTTTTGCTGAGGTAAAAAAGAAATGGACAACATTTTTTGTTTGTTTTTTTTAAAGATATTCATTAAGCAGAAAGTAAATTTTAAAAAATCAAATAAACCTTCTAGGAGTTGCGAACTTGAAACTGTCTGCTAGAACAGAGCTCTAATAAAAGAGGTTTCTTGAAAAGACTTCCTTACTTCTTAATGCAGCCATTGCCAACACTATAATCTCTTTCAGTGCCTTCCACTCTGATACCTGTGTGTGTCCTAGTATGTAATGAGATACAGCAATGTAATTAGAACACCTTCATTTTTTTTTCTTGCTCTTAAAGATACTATGGAAGGAGAGAGTGATCTGGGAATTTGGTTGTTAGACTCAACAGTCAGTAGCAGCTCTTCACTTTTTGTAATGCAGCCTAGTCCTTGGACCTTGAAGGATTTCTCACCTGCACAGCTTGTGACACAAGACTCATCATTTGCCTGATGGATCTATTTTTTAATAGCTTATCTGGAAGCGTGATCCTTGGGAATATCTTCCCAGGACTGATTTGCCTCGAGTCAATTATTTTGAAGCAAGGAGACAATACGAATGAAGGGATGAAAACTCATGCTGTTGCCAGAAGAAAGACTGAAGTAATCTTCAAATTATACAACTGTGTCTAGTGATGACACTAATGGGCTCCTTAAAAATGCAGATAGCAGCTCATGCAATGATTAGCTGGTGTTATTGATGCACTAATATTGAGTTCAAAAATATAACACACTCACATCATTTCATGATGCACATTTGCAAGTTTCAAGGTAATTATAAGTGAAGATGACACTCTGTTTAAAATAGAATTTCTCTGGCTGGAAACAGACACAGCCTTCCATGTTTCCCAAATGGAACTGTGATTATGGACATTACATAGGAAAGGTTTTAAAACCAATAAGTTTCTAGGCAGTGTTATAGCTTCCTTGTTTATTGGATATTGCCTATGTACAAATGACAATGAAAAGTGAAGTCTGCTATTATTTGTCATGCCTACAACAGCTACTCTATTTGCTGTCAGACTGCATTGTATGCATTGTGCGTCTTTTAACAGCAGTTAGACATGCTGACATAAAATACAAAGATGATCCCATTACATTTTCTGCAACTGCATCTCATTTTGCTAATGCTTACAAATTAAGGGTGTCTATCACCCTGTACATGAGACAGAACACAGATAGCATTTTAAATCCCTTGAATTTTGTAGTGTACACCACTTAAATACAGAAGCAGCCCTACTTGTAAACAATTGACATGTAGCTCATAAACTAGTCTAGTCCATATGAAAATGCAACCATGTAGTGCATACTAAAATTATTCCTCTTTACTGTTATTTCTTAGTTGTAACATTATTTATTTGTAGCAATTTGCTTTTGGTAACTTATTTACAAGAGAAAGTTTAAGTATACAGCACTAGTGCTAATCTTCATCCACAAATCTCAGTGACCATGTCTTTCCATGGTCAACAAACCCTGGAAAATCCAATGGACCTTTACAGAAGTCAAGATGCTAGGGGACAGTCTTTCAAAAGGATGTTATTTATTCATATGTCACAGATTTGTGTGAAATAGAAGAATCTCAGAAGAGGAGGACACTCACATCGACATTGCCAGGAATGACCAAATGGAGTGGCAAAATCTTAGCACTATAAGCTGAGTTTCATTTGATGTAGATTTGCAGTTCAAATCCATGTTCTGTGGTGGGACACATTATGCAGGACTTCACTGAAGCAGTTTTGCTCTAGAAGCAAAACAAGACCTGAGCTGTATAAAGTGTTTCTGTTTCCACCTTGGACCTCCTTTCTGTACTGGATACTGCCTGCTGGTTGCCTGTGGTTGTTATCATTCTCATTCCCACCTCATGGCTATGGCCACTGAACTGAAGGACTGTTCATTTTGTTATCAGTGCTGGGCTGAGATACCCAGTCCAAGCTTTTCTCAGCACACCCCTGGAACCCCTCAGGATGAACACGGTTTGGGGTACAAGGTACAGACTCTGCATCTGTCAAGTTGCACTCCATTTTCTAACAACATTTTTGTATAGTGGTGAATGGCTGCATATGGACAGTCCTGCTGATTTCCCAGGTCACTGCTGTGTTCCTGGCACATCTTCACAAGAGAAAAAAAAAAGGAGAGTAAAAGCAAATGCCCCAAAGTGCTTTTTACACAATAGTGTAAAAAACCAAGAACCGAGAGCCGTGGAAGTTGCTGTGACCTTATTCAGCTGCTTTTAATAATTTTTGCACCAGATGCTGGAAGATTTTAAGCATGATAGGTTGGGAGAGTTTGTTCCCCTGTTTGTCTTTGTTCTTAAAACTGCCTGTTTAAGCAGAGCTAATAATCTACAAGACTTTTTCATAGAAAGCAGTCATTAGAGACTCTGTGACAGGTTCAATTTTTTAGCTGAACAGTTGTTTATGATTTTCCTGTGATTTCCATGGGAAGTGTATAGCTCTCTATTTCATTTGCCTTTGAAGAGGAAACTGAATTACCTTAGTGTCAAACAGCTCAACTGTCTGTTTTACTTTTTTGTTTTCATCTTTATTTTTGTTGCCATTAACATGGTTACATATGGGTAACCGTATGGTGGGATACAAGTATCAGATGGTTGCCCAGAAGTCTGGCATCTGCAGAAATTATTTTATTTCCAAATGGGAAACTGAATCTTTAGCAAATGAGTAATTATGGAATGCATGGAAATAAATCATAGTTGGACAAATAACCCAATGCTTCTCCCCATTACAGAGCACGCCAAACTCACTCAGATATTTTGAGAGGTGATGTGTTACTCAGCCTGTGCAAGACCATCAGGAGTTTGCTGCATAGAAATTTCTGGGTCTGTGAAAAAAGAGTATTAGAAACATATTATAGTCGAGTTGACTTCTTGGTGTTACTTCTGTGCCACAGAGTCATAGTCATAACCAGTAGCCCCAAGAGGCTTCAGCCCAACAATAAAGACATTGTTATAATAAACACAGCACAGATGCTCAGAGCTGTTTACAATGCGTACAGTGGCATATTCTCTAGTCAAAAGTTTTTCTGCAACAGGATTGATTTTTTTTTCAATATTTCGTGCTTATTTGCAGTATCCCAAGGGTTGTCTCTTTGCTTCTTTTCTTCAATTCTTCTTTCTAATATTTGCCCTATATTTCTCAATCTTTATCAACATAATAATGGCAAGAAAAAGACTTATTACCTCTACTCAGGCTCCCTTCTCTGTACAACTCCTCTTCAATAATTGTTCCTCTTCATTTTTTGGCCAAGGAGTAAGAAATGTATGGTTCTTTTATTTGTATAATAAACTCCCATCATTCAGTCTGTCTTTGCTGCTGGAGTGTTTTCTCTTTAGCAGAAGCTTCAGCACTAGAAAAAACCCAAAGGAATAGAGAGAACCAAAAAATTTTATGGATCCCAGGCCAAGAACATCTTTGGAAGGACAAAGCTGAGATAAGGGGAGATGCATGAGGTCTCTGCTCTTCTAGAGAGAATTTTTTTCATTCCTTTACCTAGAACATCTCCAATTCCCTGCAGATGTGATTCTCTAGTGACCAAGACACAGAAGAGATAGGTTTGTACAGTTTTATACAGCACAGTTTTGGTGGCTCCTCTCTATATTACTCTCAATGTTATAATCAGAGGAGCCATACAGGAAATCTGCTTTGCTGTAATTGAAGAGGGGAAAAAAAAATATCAATAGTTCTGGTGGAAAACTGTCCCCAGAGTGTTTATAAAGCCAAGTTTGACTTGATGTTTTCAGATTTGATGCAAACTGTGTTCTTCCCAGTCACAATCTCTGGATGAAATTAGCATTTTCAGAGACTTGCACTGCTATCTGCCTTTAAATAATATAGGAAAAATTATCCTAATTTGAAATGTCTGCTGTATGTAGGATGTCAAAGCTGTTCACCTTTCGGGGTGTCAGGATGGAGGCCATTAGGTCTCCCCAGACCTGGTCCAGCACCAGGAGAGTTGCTTGTCCTGGACTCTAAGTACAGGAATCAATCATCTTGGATGGTTTTCACAGTACCTGACTGGGTCCTGACTGTCCTGGGCCCCCAGCTTAAACACAGAACTTCCACTGCATAGTCAAGGATTTGAAAAGTCAGTTTCAGAGCTTTCAAACCTGTCTGGCAAAAACAGGGCTCAAGAGTCATTGAAACAAGTAGTTGCTTCTAGAAAGTTCTGCTTTTTGTAAAAAAAAAAGTAAAGTCCAGGGTAAAACTTGCTGTTGGATTTTTTTTTTTCAATGTGCTATGAGGTATCAAAAAATGTGCATATAAAGCTTTCTGGACTGTACAGTAGTGTGCTCTTTTTGAATCTTAGTGTTGGACTGGAAAGGATGAAAATTAAAATAATTTGGAAGACCTGGATCAAGCTTCATCTTGTACTTTGTAGGTTACTAACATGAAGATGATCTTGAACTGATCTCTATTTTATGATCAACTACTACAGGAAAGGACTAATAATAAAAACACCCCCTTGGAGTATTATTTTTCATTATGACAATGGTTTTTTCCTAATTAAAACATCAGTCTGATCAAACCGAGTGTCAGGTCTAAAATCAAATTGTTTTTCTGTTAGAAGAATTGGGAAAAATTGTGGAAGGTTCTTGGTCTATTAGAAGATGAGTCTTTCAGGCTTTTTTAAAATTTCATTGTCTGAATTTGATCTAATTGAAGAGGAGATTTGAAGTGTTACTACATCTACCCATGCCAGATTGCCATTTTCTGCAGCAGTGAAGCAGTGCAAAGGCTGAGAATTCATGCAGTGAGAGACATTCAGTGATGTGCAGAAATGTGTTGCAAGGCTAAAGTTGAAAGCAGAGGGCTTTACATATGAAAAATCATAATGGATCAGAAGCTGACCTCTGACTTGACAGAGGGGTATCCTTCTAAAACCAACAAAGGCAAATGTCACTCAGAGCAAATTAACAGGAATATTAAATGCAAGACATAGGAGACAACGTCTGCTCAACACTGATCAGTTGTTTGTTGGAGTCCACCAGTGTGTTAAACCACCGTATTTTAAAAGTAATGTAAGAGATCTGAAAAATAGAAAGCAAACACATTTAAAAATGTGGCCTATAAAGAAATGTTGAATGAATGGGGCTTGCTTAATACATAGAGGAAAAGACTACAGCAGAACATGTTTACAATTTTGTAATGTTTAAAATATTGGTCAGATAATCATGTCAGCTAATGGGCAAAAAAGGGTATAACTGCAGCAATGCAAATCTGGGTTATATTTTTTTTTTTTTTATTTCCCTTGTAAAAGTATAATAAAATGCTGAAACAGCTTACAAGTGGAGATGATAGACTCTCCCATCTGAATAGGTTGTACAGATAACTTCCATGGATGATTTCTGTACAAGAGGAGGACAAATTAGAGAGGACAATCTGAGAAGAGTTGTACATAGAAGGGCCAGGATTCAGAGCTCCAGAGCTGACTCACTCTGTCAAGGACTCTGTTGGTAAAAAGGGAGTGAAGGAAAAAGAGAGAAAAAAAAAATGGAAGGCTTCAAGTTCTGTATCTTACCAGGTGGTAATAAAAAAAGCCTTATTATAAAGCATTCTGCAGATCCTAAAGGATTGACTCAAGAATCCTGTTGTGCCAGGTCTAATATGGATCTAGACCTGCATCTCCTGCTGCCTCTCCACAATTCTTCTGGATCATACAAGAGGAGCAGCTGGAAGATGACTGACCTCTTTATTTGAACTAATGCTATTTTAATTGAATCCTAATGTCTCCCCTTGTTTTTTGGCAGCTGTCTATGTTCCCCCACCTCCCACATCTTGTGATTTCTTTTTTCCTTTTGGTGAAGCAGAGATTTTTTTTTCTTCTTTTGAGAGGAAAAAAAAAAAAAAGACTGACACTGGGATGCAGCAGTCAGAATTCAGCTTTTCATCCTTACCTCTCTGCTCTACACTAGCAAAGTTGAAGGTCTGGCCTTCCAGTCCCAGCTCTGGTATGAAATTGAAAGCAAATCTGTAGTGCACCAAGTATCCAGTAAAAAAGAAGTGCACAGCATTTATTTCACACTGTTGTGCATGGACATGCAGCTGGGAACTTATTAGGAGATTTGGGGATCTGGTTACTTGAGGCTAATTTGTTTGTGTGTTCCTTTTAAGAATCAGAGCAGAACTATGCTACACCATGAGCCAGAGGGCCAGGAAGAGGCCCTATCACTAGCCATATATCAACTCTTTCCCCTCCTGAAATGTGACAGGTAGACACCTATGAGAGATCTATGTGCCTGCCTTAGAGTTTTACCCTCACAATTCAGGGTAGGAGTGCTGATTTTCCATATTTCAAAACTATTAACTTTTTTTTTTCTCCCCTGAACATTTGGATACTGAACAGCAGTGATTCAAAAAATCCATCCTAGCAAGAAAGTGAACATTTTATAAAATACTTAATATTTGCTAAACTGAGGAAGACTATAATTCTTAGTCACTTTAACTGTTAATGATTAAAAGAGTGGAATTCTCTACATGAGGTATACTTTTATCTTTCTTCCTTACTGGACTTTGATCTGTTAACCACTGCTCATGAAAAAGCTGTTTTCATAGACGCAGTGAAGCTGAAGTTAAGTTCTGATGATGGCACTGCAAGTCAAAGGTTTCCAGACTACTGTGTGCATCATTAGTGTGCTCCCAGCTATGTGAAACTGCGTGGCAGCGAGCCAGCAGCGCCGGGTGCTGCTTGTGGTGCTCCTGACTGCTGCTGCTGCTACCCATCAGTGCTGATGATGGCATTCACATTTAACACTACTGCTGATGAAAGTACCTGCAATTACTACAACTGCTGATGGCAGAAAGAGTTTGTTAGCCCTGCTGTAAATTGCTTCCTGAGGCTTCCTTGCCAGCTTATTTCGTATTGTGAGCAAAATGCAGTCTCTTGGCACTTAGAAAGAGCTACATTAAGCAAAAGTTGTTTAAAAAGGCAGATATTATGAGACTAAGCCATATTGATGCCATAAACAGAAATTCAGCATTTCCTTCTTACAGCTTACTGTGTGAGCCAGCCTGAACCAGGAAGCAGGGTAGCTTGATGCAGTGCCCAAGCTAATCTGACTTTTGGCAGAGTTGACAGCACAAGGCTATCCTGATCCTGGGTTCAATTTGATTTATCTGAGTGTTTCTATTCTCCACCACAGGAAGCTATGAAGTTGGATTTGCATTAGGTTGAGAATTTCTATATCAAGCTCAGTACATTTCACAATACAGATAGACTAGAATGTTTATAACAAATATTGACCTAAGGCCAACACAAAATATTTCTTAAAAACAAGGCCAGAAACCAGGTCTCCATACCACATTAAAGTCTTTCTGTATAATGCATCAAATATTGCCCCTCTTTCACTAAATTCAACGATCTGTACTTTTTTATATTCAGAATTCAATAATTAATATCCTTGTACAGATTGACAAAAGTATTCTCCAGAAACTGATAAGGCAAAATGTGTTCTCAGGTTGGAGTGATCCGTACACCTGCCTCTACTGAGGTCAAAACATAAGGATGGCTATATCAGTTGAATCCAAAGATGTTTTTCAGCCAGTGTCCTGTTCCAATAGTAGCTAATAGTCTTGGGCAGATTATGTAAATGGGGCTTGTAGGCCTGCTGCCATGATCAGTGAGTTGCTCCAAAGGCTCAGATGCCCATACTGTTCAAAAGTACATTCTAACATGTTGGTGTTGCACAGTCAAGGAAGAAGACAGGTTTAGGCTCAAAGTGAAACTTCTGCATCTTCTTTGTTAGTGGAATGGTTCCTCCATGTTTTTGCACCAGTTCATTGTCTGTCTGTACTTCTTGGTTGATTCAGTGTCTCATGAGGGCATTGGCCATCCCTGCTGCTCCTCCCAGACCTCCCAGACCTTCTGAATGTAATCCTGAAGCTGCAAGGTTATTTACCTCAAAGGACAAGTTGGACTTGCTGTAATAATGGAGGGAAGGTGAGACAAAGACAGAACCTTCACACTGGTTTCTTCATGTCCTGCTCAGTACTGGTCCAGTGTTTTTATTGTTGGTTTTTGTTTTGTTCTTTTAATAGAAAGGGCATGTCAGGGTTTTCTATGTTCCCACCACCCCATCCCTTCCCAAAATGCTATGGGAATAAGCATGTCAGTCCTAGGAACATCTATGCCTTTTTGTACGTTTGTATAAAACAGTGTAAGACAAACAGAAAGAAAATGGGAATTTCAATTCTTACTCTTGGAGTGACACAAATAGCCCAAGCTACAGTGACTTTATGAGGAAGAAAGGAATTAGAAGGCAATTTACAAGTCAGAGGAAATGTCCACTTGATTCTTCTCAACAAAAGCAGGGATCAGGATTGTTTCTCCTTGTTAACCACTGCAAACAAAGACAAAAGATTTATAAGGAACAAAAGATATAGGATAACAAGAAGTGTTAGCCCATCAGATGTCCTCCCACACTATTTTTTCTGCCATTTAACAGATCATCTGGAGCTTAACAGTAAACCAATAATTGTGACATATGGGTACAAGCTTTTTTGAGCCAGTGTGCAGTGAGCAGAAAACTGTAGGTTGTTAATGCAAGTAAGTGTACATTTTATTGTCTGTGTGAGTGACCAAGCAACTAATTTTCAGCTTTGTGTGTTTTTCTTAACACATAAATACAGCCACACTTGAGACACCAGAGCAAAGTTAAATCCCTGCCAGCAGGTGCTGTCTTCTTGGAAGAAAAAGACCATACATTGCTAAAAGATTCTTGCACTCTAAATTTAATGTTTAAATGCACAGAAATGTCTCCTTGTTGCATATCTTTGGTTATAAGTCTTTTGTGTTTGGAGGCTGGCTAGAAATTGAAATTGCTGTTTGGATAATCACAGCTTTCTTCGGATAGTAATTTAGGATTCATGCTATTAACCCCCTGCATCTCTTTGTATACATGACATTAAAAACTCCTTGCCAGAAGCAGTTAACTGTTAGACGAATGGGCCAGCAAAATGAGTGCTTACAAATAAATGCTGGGATTAAACTGCACAGAAAGACAGGCCAAGATTTCCTTTTCATTCTTTGAGCTCTTTTGAGCAGTTTCTAATTTTTTCACAAATGATCATCTTTCAGCTTGAATTTTGGCATATCTGAAGTAAACTGGAAAAAATAAACCAAAACAACTGAATAAGAATAACTTTGGGAAATACCAAGAAAACACTTCAGCCACTGGTATAATAGGAAAGTAGCTGAGAAAGTATTTCTTCCATACTGCTTATGAATTTTAATTTATTAATCTTTATATAATGTTATTTCTTAGGCAAATTTTTTGGAAACTTGAAATCTGACAAGTGTATAAACACCAGTTCAGCAAAACATTTTATCCTACACATATTCCGAAAACTACTTAGCTGTGTTGAAATCCTGCTGTTGTTTCACATATATGCCTAAACTACATATGCCTACACACTGCTCTAAATAGCCTATTGCATTGATGGCATGAGGGAACATGCACTCTCCCTATAGATGCCTAATTTAGGCTGTATGGCTCTGATGTGTTAGAAGTTATTTTTCCTTTGTCTCTTGTGGTGCTGCACTTCCAGACCATATATATGTCTGTCCTATAAATATCAGTTGAGAGAAATAGTGCAATAGCTACATTGGCACCTAAACTGGATAGTCTGAAGATAATGCTGTGACCTTCAGTTGATGCATTGCTGAAATTCTCTTCTGATCTAGGTGAGTTTCAAGAATTTGTAAATTTCTTTTGCGTGTGCATTTTCCCACTTAAAAATAACTGGCTGATTTTTATTTTACTCTATAGATTTCAAACATGAATGCAGTATGAAGTTCAAAGCATGCTGGAAGATTGAGAGTAAAAATATCAGATGACTTCATTTCATTGAATGCAAATGTACACAAGATAGAGGCCTCTGTCTGAACAAATCATTCCAAAGTTCCTTTATTGGGAAGAAACAAGCAATTTGAGAATGTTCTTCTCGGAGTCTGTTTTAGACATTTACTCCATAAGGAGGTGGAGGTTTTTACTGTGTTATTATGGCTACATGAGTTAAGTGAAGTTTCATACCTAGTGAAAGAATTCTCCAGCATTTGTATACATGAGGTTGAAAAACCTTGAGATTAATTTTCTCTAAAATATACTATAATCTGTATAAGTGAACAAAGTAAGTTTTGGGGTGTAAGTGCCAAACTCAAGACTAAACTGCTTTCTCTAATTCTTATCAAAATCTTGGGCCTCACCATGAGGTTGTGTTCCAAAAATATGAGTCTTTGATGAATTTAGGTTCAAGATCAGGTGACCAACTCATCTAACATCTAACAAGAAAAGGATGAGCAGGTCATCCAGTCTGTTTTCCCATACATGATCATCACAGCATTTAACCCCACTGATTCTGCAGCCATCCCAGTTACTCTAGTTACAAGAAATGAACCCAGTCTTTAAAACTTTGAGTCTCTGGCAGAATAAGAGCAACAGTGCTGCCAACAGCAGTGAGGATGTTACAGGATGCTGATCAGGTGAGACATGCCCACCATACCAGCTGGGGGTAGGCATTGCTTGCTGGGCAGTCTGGCACAGACACCTAGTGTCCTTGCCAGCTCCCAAACGTGAGAAAACAACAGTGAGTTTGTGAGCAAGAAGTGTCCTCAGGCTTTTAAAGCCTTTTCTGCTCTGTCCTAAAGCAATGGTGCATGTTGTTGCAGTGCTTTGGCCAATCTTTGATTCTCCAAAGAATGAAGAAAATGAGCTATTCTGAACATGCATGACCAGCTTGTGCTGGAGTTGAACTTGGAGAAATGGAAATCTTTCTCTGCCACTCTTCTTGACAGGCTTGGGATCTAAAGCTGGAGGTTTGCTTAGAGTCATGGTTTTAATAGAAAACCAAAGCTGTAAGGAGTGCATTGAGAGTAGCAGACCATCTGTTCTCCTTCCGGTCTAGAAAGTAAGACTATGAACATGGAAATTTGAGTGGAATAGGGGAGCTTTATTCAACAGGCTCATTTAATATTTCAGAAGACTCTGTATTTGTGGGCCAATTAGAAGCTACCTGGGCCTCAGTCTTTAATTGCCACCCAAGTTATCACCATTCCACAATCTAGTACACATCCAGTTTCCCATATATATAAGGTGGAGATGTCTTCTTATTTCTCTAGGGTTATGGAAGGATAAAATGCATTTGTATGTGTGAAATATTTAGGTATTACATTTATGTAATCTTCTGAAGTACCATCTAGGGAGAATCCTAAGCAGAGGAGCAAAATAGATGGCAAGATAAAAGCTCTTGCTGTTTCTACAATTCAGATTCTTGGCAGGGCACCTTTAACCAGTAAATTTCCACTCTTCTGTCTCTGCAGGTGCTCAGAACCATGCCATTTTCCTCTTGCTCTCACTTGCTTTCTATTTCTCATACAGAAAATAATAAAATAAAAAATATAAAAAAAGCCTACATAACAAATGCACAAAGAACTTGAGAACAAAAGGAAGATAAAATAAAAGTCAAGGCTATCCACTTTTAGTTCTCTCTTGAAAGCAAAACAATGACCAGCAAATGACTGAAGGGAAGTGGAGAGTGCTGAGTAGTGCAAATACTCAGCTTTTAACAGCTGAGACATATTATCTGTGAAGAAACCTGTATTCAAAATGAGGTCAAAGTTCATAAACCCTAAAAAGCAGCATGTATTTAAAGATTAGATCTGATAATGCACAAATGGGAAAAAGATGTACAGGTTATTTTGGGCAGGTGGGTTGCAAAAATTTTTTTTATCCATTTTTTCACTCTCAGTTTCCCTGTGCAACTTTCGGTCTATAAAGGAAGTTATCTATACAGTTTCAGGTGAATCAAGGTTGAGGGTGAATATCCAAATCCCCAATCTAACTTCTGTGGTGCTATCAAACCAATTCCCTATTAGTGGGACAGAATTATATGTGAATTATTTTATCTGTTTTATCTACAGATACAGACACAGGCTGAAAGCATTTTAACAAGATTTGAAATGTTCTGTTCTCTCTCAGATTTTTCTCTTTTGTGTTTTTCAGATTTTTTAATGATTCTCCTCTTTCTTTCTTTCTTTCTTTCTTTCTGAAAGCAGATACACAAGAAGTTATGGTACTAATTGTGAAAGAATAACAGAAGTTGAAGAACTGTATATTGAAACCTGGTAAATGAAAAATGGGCACAGTATCAAATTTAATCACATTTGTATGCACAAGTTGTTGAGAGCTGACACTGATTTATAATCTATCAACAGTCACCAGATCCTATGGCTACTTTATACAAATACAAAGAGATGGATGGATGGATGGATGGATAGATAAACAGACAGTGAAATAATGTTGCAAATTGAGTAGCAACAGACCTAGTTATAAAAGATAAGTCATCCACTTAATTTTTTTAAAATATGGAGATTTTTGAAGAGCAGATCTTTGGGAAATCTTCTACAATATGGGAAATTTTGAGAAAGCTAAACGATCCTGTTACTGTTCTTTGTTCAAATGTTATTATTCCAGTACTACAACAAAACAATCCCACTTTACAGACAGTTCCCCCAGTGCCCAGCAGACTGGACAGAGAGAGTTTCTTGCTAATATTTTGTGCCAAACCATCCCACGGAAGTGTTACATTAAAAATAATGCTTTTCTTTAATTCATACAATGAGTTCAACAGTGCACATGCTTGTGAGCATTAAGACAACAAGAGGTCCAAGAACATGAGTGATAGAGTGAGGTGGAACCTGAACAGGGGATGAAAAGTAAAAAGAGTAATGTAAATGGCACTGAAAATGGCAGGACCACAATGCATGGCCACAGCCAATCACAAACAATTGCCTTTGCACAATGCCCCCCCTTACAGAGAATTTGTCCTGATTGTATTAATAGATAAATTAATTGAGGTGCCATAGACAAAGTGGAAGTTTCCATATTAACAAAGAGGAGGCAGTTCTTCATGGCTGTCCTGACCCATCTTGCCCTGTAAGGAGAGCTTTGTGCCCATACAGGGGCTGGGGTCACCACTAGCCAGGCTCGTGCCTGGTGGCACAGCCTGGGCACAAGGCTCAGCCGTGGGCTCACTGCTGCTGCTGCCTCTGCCACGGCCTCTGGGAGAGAGAGAAACCCCTGGCTCTTGGGAGCACAGGAGCAAGCAGGTCCTGGGATCATGAGCATTGTCCCTGTTGGTGGAAATTAATTCCCATACAGCCATGTGGGACCAATATTTTGGAAGCAGTCTGGCAAGAGACTGAATTGTTTGCATCTCTGCTGAGCCCAGACTTTTAAAGAACAGCACCTACTGCACTGCTTTTGTCCAGGCAACAAAGTGATCCACTCTTTCGGCACTTTTTCTTCAATTACCCAAGTTTCCTCATTTGTGATATCAAAACTTTTTAAATTTATGGACCAAAGTCACTAATAGCACTCAAATGCTGTGATAATAGCTCTCTATAATTTAATAATAGGTAATACTCGTTTAACTCAACTTGTGATTAATATTAATTTCTGCAGCCATTATGTGACTAGCCTCAATGACCTCTTTCCATAAATAATGTCATATTTTCTCTCTAAGTGCTTAAGTATCATGTCTTCGTGACTGACTATGGATTTCAATATATTTTCTTGATCTACAGAAATAATGACTGTATTTGTCCTTCATCTTCTTTCTTAGACTCAAAACCAAAGATCATTACAGAGTCCAGGTTCTCCATTCATTTTTTGCTAGTCATTTTACTGTTAGTTTTGTCAGTTTCAACATTATCCTACTCAAGATAACACAAATTCAGTCACTGCAGCTACCATGTCTGGGAAAGTATGACAAACCAACAAACAGAGTTTCTGCAAATTTCTGAAAACGTGTATTTGACTCTTCTATTTTTTGCAATTAAGTACAGTTCCATTTAAATCAATGGTTCTACTAGCTCAAAACATTTGCTGCTATTTATTATTTAGATTTCTGTTAAAAGGGAGAAACTCTGCAAAAAAATGTTTATCAGTAACCTGACCTTTAAAAAGGGAAAGACTACCTTATAGAATTTATGTCTTAATCAACTTGGAAAAAAGATTAATAGGTTGATATGCCTACATATGCATTATTCATATTTTTACAACATAAACTGCCCATAAATTCACCCAAGAAGGTATTAGGCACATCTAAACAGTCATGAAAGAGCATCTCCCTGACTGCTGTTAAGGCTTGTCCTCAATTGTCCATATTGCTTATAAACAAAGAATTGTTCAGCAGAGACCTCACCTGTCCTTCCAGAGAGAAATCTCAAACCCACTTAGCATGAATTGACAGCTTGGACGGATCAAATCCTTGTGGACTGAATATGTACACCTTGGACCACGGAGTATGCACAGAATTCATAGGAAGATCTGAATTCAAGCCATCTGTCTGTGTCAGACTTAGACCTACCAAGCACATCAAATGTTTGTGATGGCCATGTATTGCCATTATCAGTTAGATTTCACTTATATTTCATGAAGGGAGATAAGGGATTTATTTTTAGAAATGTTGCAATTTCTCAGAGATTTTGTTGATTCTGCAGTGTAATGATGGCAAGTCTTGCTCTGCCCTTTATGAGCGTTTCAGTTATTAAGGACAAACTGCTGTTTAGTGAACACTGAGAAGGAGAAATGCATTTGGGCTGTACAAGACAAGAAACAGAAAACATTAAATCCTGAACAAGGACATATGAGAGGAGATAAGCAAGGAAGTACTGCTAGAGGCAGGAGCAACAGAAGGAACCAGCTCTACTTGAGAGGAGAAGATCAAAGATGAAAAAATTATTCTGCAATTTGATAAATCTCAAAATAGATAAAATTTGAACATCCCTCTCAAAGTTCTCACTGAATCACATCCTATCTAACAAACTAGAATGCCTTCCTGGCCTTGTTGTACTTAGCAGGAGAGAAGCTGGTCAGTTCTTGGTCAGAAAAAATGCTTTGAAATAACAGTTTCAGTAGTATCTCTTAGAGTATAAAGCACCTCATGATTCCCAAGTGGATGAGGCTCTGGTCATTGACCTCTAGTCATGCCAGTGAAAAAGAGTCCAAAATGACACCAAAGAAAATTCAGATGACATTTGTGAAATGTTTTGGACAACTGTTCTGCATTTTCCCATGTTTCATTGTTCTTTTATGAGCAAAAACAGAAAATAAAGTATAAACAAATTTAAAGTCAGAGCTGCAATGTGGCTGCTTATTTGTTAATTTCATTTTTTAAGTCTTTGCAGAAATTGTGGACAGTTCTTTCAAATGATTCTACAGGAGGCTGACAAAAAGCCAATTCATTCTTTGCATATGAGCTGCCCGCTGTCTGCATGCAAACCATGTGATTTTCCAATAAGAAAGAGTAGCTGGAGGCTTAGTGACGTCTGAGGGACAGGGAAAAATGCATAGAACAACCAGTGGCTGTTTAATGTCTCTCAAACTTCTGAAAAATACAATATTCCAGAAGTAAAATTGCCGTGTGTTGTTTGCCAGTGAATCTTCTGTATATAAAGAACACAGTTTATGCATCTCATCATGCCTAAACTTTATCCTGTTGGCAAACTGTTTGCAGTGCCTGGTAGCCCAATGTCTCCTGGTACCTGACTGAAAATTAAGTAATTTTAGTCAAGGAAATATTCTCAACACTAGGTAGATTGTAGACAAAATTAATTCTCAATTTTTATTTTTTTTTTTAGTGTGGGCATTTTTTGTTTGTTTGTTTGTTTGGACAGCTTGGAAAGATCATCTAATCCTTTCTCCTGCCCCGTGGCAGCATCAGAAATATTTGTCTGTTCCTTGTGGCTGTTTGTTTAACCTGAGTTAAAATAGCTTGCTTGGCAACAATTCAGTCCAGCATTCTCTATCCTACAGTTACAAATAATGTTTTTCTTTCTATTTTGTAACCAAAATAGCTCTTGATCAAAATTGTTCCTAACACTTATTTTCCTGTCCACTCTGTGAAGAGAGATTATCCTTCTTTTTTTTTTTTTTCTCAATCAGGCTTTTCTGTTTGAAGTCTGTTTGTGTCTTCCTTTAGCTTTGTTAAACCTCGTCATTTTTGAGATACTTGAGTTCCTCCAACAATTGATCTTAGCCTTTTAACAAGACTGAAACAGATGCAAAGGAATGAGGAAGACATGAAAAAAATTAGTAGTAAATTAATCAGGATCTGAGGAAGAAACACTCATTATGCAGCAGGTTCTTGGTGACATTCTGAAGAATCTCTAATCTCAAACCTCAGTACATGTCAAGTTCACAAAACTTAACTAAAGTAGATAACACCAGATTTCTTTTTTTTGTTAAAAAGATGTAGGCCTCAATATCTTAATTGTATCTTTGCAGAAAACTTATATTTTTACTGAAATAATTCAATATTTCACAGTGTCAATCAGTAGCAAGTACATTGATAAATATGCTTTTCTTAAAAATACAGAAAATAAATAATAAACATTTAAAGCACAATAACCGTTCTGGAGAAGTTAGTTTTCTTTAGACTGTGTAAGAAAGCCTCAAACACCACAAATTTAAATTTTATTTTCTTTTCTCGGGATACTATAAAAGTCAGAAGGTGGGGATATATTTTGCAAATACCTGAAGAAGAAAATAGGTAGAAAAAATGACAAATTAAAACATAAAAGGTAATGAAAACCACAATCCAACTGTGTAATATCCACAACAACCAGTTTCAGGTCTTAAATTTTCCCTACAGTTAAAACCACTCTGTACAAACTGGTATCCTGGAGTTAAAATATTCACTGTTAAAGCTGAAGAAACTGGCTCTTACACTTCCTTGAAGAATATATTCTTCCTAGAAAACATTATTTTATGTCATTGTGCTATTCATCAAAAAAGAATTTTCTGATAGTGCTTGCCACAGTGAATATTAATCCTGAACTGGGATTTTAGCCACTGGCTTCCTCTTATGAATGCACCTGCTCAAATGCAATACATTGATGAGGCTTATTTTATAGTGAAAAAATGGGGTTTGGATCAAATTTTTCTAGTTTGAAACAAAGAAATATCATTTGCAAGGATGTAAGAGTTTACACAGTTCTCTTAAAGGTGCATAGAAACTTTCAAACCAAGTAAATAATATAGCATCACTTCTTAGTAAAGAGATTCTGAAAACTTCTGAAAATCCTTCTGAAACCTTCACAAGGAAGAATGCAATCCCATTTCAGCTGGTGTCTTTGGGAGGGAATTAATTTTGCTCCCAGAAAGCTTAAATCTTTCAGTTAATCATTTTCTCTTGAATTTTCAGGGCATCTTTGGTCTGTAAATAAAATTCTCTCATGTTTATGCTTAATTCTTTGCTCCCCATGATTGGTTGTTTTTTACCTTGCTCCTTGGGAACAGTAATTTTCCTGACACATTTTCTCCACAGACTAAATTTACTGTTGTATCTAGATCCCAAAATGATGTTCTGTGCTCACCTCAGCCAGTGTAAATAGACATGCTGTGACAGGCTGATAAGTGGCAGCAGGAATCCACCTATAACAAGAGCTTGAAGCTGCAGGGAAGGTTTCTTCCTGTGGGATGCATTTTGTATCCGCTGTCCTTTTTGGACTGTGGTGGGGAAGCCCATGCTTTGCACACTGCATAGGAGAAGGGAGCTAATATCCTGCTTCTTGCCTTTTCTCCTGTTTTGAAATTATTATTCGTTTGGCAGAGTGTTGGAACCATAGACCAACAGAAAAATCTGACTATCAGGGAAGGAAAAGGTATACAGCTAGGTAGAGAGATATGGATGGGCCAGAGTGACCTTCAAAATTTGAGTAGCCTTGATGGTGAGCAGTAATTATGTGGGTTATGTACTTGACTAAAGAAAAACAAGGAAAACTGAAATGAGAATTTATACAGGGGTGGTGAAACGAGCTAGGTTGGATTTTGCTGGGTAATTAGCTAGTTACACTTGACCGTATCGCCTCCTTGCAGCAGGGCATTAACAGATGGTCTACAGAGCTGTCAGAACAAAAAGCGTTGCCTTCCCCCATCAAGTGCTGCTGCTGCTGAAGGATCAATTCTTCAGTGCAAGCACTGGGGGGCTAATAAAGACTCCAAGCCTGGGAACAGGAGTGATTTACAATTGAACTTAATCTATTTGAAAAATTCTAGCAACCACATTAAAAAAACCCCAAATCTCATCACGCACCACCTGAATTTCCTCAGTGCCATCTGTCTGCTGCATTAAACAAAGCCCCGGAGACCCTCAGAGGGAGAGAGGCAGAGTTTTAATGATTAACCTAACCTGGCTGTCAGAATGGATAGCTTGATATATGGGCCCTGGGTTGGCAGTTTCTGCATAGCTAGTCCCTGATGCTGCAGAGGAGATTGAAGCCAGCAGGAATTCCCCTCTGCTGTGTAAACCAGCGCGTGTTCCCCCAGGACGCAGCACCAGCGTGCGGAGGCGTCACTGCGGCGCTCCCCAGCTCCGTGGGGAGATTCCCAGTGGGCTGGGCATGGGGAAGCACTGCCTGCAGCTTACACCTGCAAAGGCAGCACCCAGCCATCAACCATCAATGACCCCGGAGGCTCATCTGCACCTGAGTCCTTTGCAGCGATATGGCACAGACTCCCTGGCTTCATTTCTGCTAAAGAGTTTACCTGTTTCAGTTTTCAGTTTCAGTTTTCTGCTGAAAAACCTTGAAATATTTTCACTTTGGCACCTGAGCATTTGCCTTGTGGTACTGAGGTTGCTAAAGAGTATGAAATCGCCAGCCTACATTTCATGAGCTGAGATTGTAGTTTTATAAGATTTCTATAAGATTCAGAAGTGAATGTGGCATTTTGATCATTTCCATTTGATCAAGACAAGTAATACCCTTCTTGGCATCAGTCTCAAAATTGGAGTTATGGGAGATGCCAAAAGTGAGAGCTTTTAGTTTTACAAGAGCAATATTATTTTAATCTCTCAGTAAACATTTTTCCTCTGAATAGAAAGGACAGCTTTTACTATAAAAATAATTCTAAATTATGGGTGGCATTTTTTCCTCACTCTCTCACTCACATTTTTCATCTCATGTTGATGCACTTGAAATATTTAAATTAAATTGTTACTTCTTTGTATTTGTGGAGAGGATGTAAACAATACAGCTTTTCTGTTCGAAAATGTTTAAGAATCATCAAGATATTTGTGGGTGTTATTTAGTGAGCAATCATTTTGCTTCTTTTACAGTAAAATTAATGGTTCCACTTTGCAGGTAAGGAAAATGAAACCTAAGCTATCATTTTACAATAGATTTTACCAGAGCCAGTAATTTACATGTGAGTAAAGTGAATATAAATGGTGAAAACACATTCATAAATTATATATGTCTGAAGGCTTAAGGGAGCAAAACATCATCTGACAAGCAACAACCAAAAGTATAAACTAATTCAGTGAAAGATTCATAATTAAAATAAGATTCCCTAGAATTAGTTAAATTTTGTATTCATCCAGATGCTTATACGATTACCTAAATTATGAAATTATCTGTGTTTTATGCTCACTGCTAGGCTTACCTAAGAAACCTTTCCAGATCTGTACAACCTTCCTGAAAATCTTTAATAAAAGCCTGCAGTCTTAAAATACATGTGAATTCTACACAGATAAAGAACACAATGAAATAATTTAGATATCTATTAGATTATTTTCTATGGTAGTAATTATTTTTATTAATTAGAAATCATTTCTGATGTAAATTAACTTTCTGAAAAAAAGTAATTTTCTGTCTCTTTTCACTCAGTCCCTGTAGTCAATCCCCAGGGTCCAGGGATGAGGAGAACTGATCTCCCAGTAATTACTGAAGGACTGTGGCTCTCCCAGCCAGAGAGGGGAGCAGGGCTCATGTCTCAGCAATGTCAGGGTAATCCTTCATCACACAAGTTATATACATTTCTCATAGCTGGCCCCACTCTATCAATCCTTCTGAAATATGAGAATCCCACTGAGGTCCATTTAGTCATCCTTCATCCTATTGTTAATGAATATGACAAAGCAAGACAGATCCTAATGCCAGTATCTCCAGGCAGGCTGGCAGCCCTCTTACTTTCATTTCCCTGCCCTACTAATACTTATCAGTGCCAACTGATGATTGCTCTGAAGTGTGTTTCACACACAGGCAGCAGGGATCATATCCAACCAAATCTGAATTCTGGATATAAAGTTTCATGGGCAACTGTTCCCCATGATTTACTAGGAATTTATGTGTGTATATAATGTTTTATAAGTCTCTCTTTATAAGTCTCTCTTTTCAGGTAACAATAATAAAGTAATGATAAAATGAAACATTAGTTCCTGTTTTAGTAGTTCAAGGCTCTTCTGATCCTCATGCCCCTGAGGTGCTTACCAAGGATTTCTGCTGCACTCTGCTGAATCAGAAAGTGTTTCATCTTGGCCATCACTGTGTGAGAAAACATGGACACCTCACAGTTTGTACATCTTTTGGACTGGATTATCAGGCACAATGAAAAAAATTTCTAGCAGTGAAAAAAAAGAGTTTTATGTCATTTTTCCACACTCTGGTTCCTAGAATCTTTGGAAATTTGTCCTGCTGTGTCATTGCGGTTAAGGTGATGGAAAATAGAGAAGTAGCACAAATTCTGCTCTCTCACCCATGTGCTGTCCATATACTGTGCTACACTGGAAAGGGAACTCTACTGCTAAGAAAAGGGTTGGGGTTTTTTTGCTAGTCCAGCACATCTCTTATTTTCTACTTATATTTCTTCTAACACAAAGGGTATTATGAACATGATGCTGTCTTCTAATGAAAGTAACCACAGAATGGGTCACAGCAGGGATCAATAAGACTGAAGGCAAAGGAGAATGTCTTTTATACTTTCCCTTCCTTGAATCTCCCTATTTCTTGTACGTTAATTGCATGATGAATTTAGGCCATCACTCTAACAAGAACCCCCCTGATATTTCATGTCTTGGAATAAGCAAGGGTTGTTTCTCAGCTACATGTTTTGAAAAACACATATAAAAGTGTTATATAAGATTGTCATGCAAAGGTTTTTGGGTGCACATTTTCTGTCAAATAAAGTTTTTGATCAAAACCAATAACTAGTAAGTAGTCTGAATTAATTTTCCTTAAAATATCTTAGATAAAACAAAGGGAAGGCCCATAAAAAAAACCTATGTCTATTCTTTCACCAGTATCTGTTTTATTACGAGAAAGAATCGTTAAGTTCTCTAACTCAGAGAAGTAATTACATCTACTCTGTTCATTGTTGCTACTAAACTCTAATGTACAAATGCAGAAGACATTGACTCCTTGCTAGTTTTATTTTTAAAAAAATATATTGTGAAAACTTTTTTCCATCTAAATAGTTTTTTCACATATTTTTTTTTTCAAAATAGTCAAAGCTGTTAAAGATGCTGGTAGACCTTATTTCTCCTTATTTTATGCTTTAACATATAGAATGATAAAAAGTTAAATAAACCTTCTTTACCCAAGTGCTGCTTTTCTGTAAGTGCCCTGCATATTACATGCCAAAATACTTTATTCTTGTCTTCAGTGGGCTTGGGCAGCAAAGATCACTTGGCTAAGATGGGTTTTCTCAGACAGCAAAGAAGCTGGAAAAAACCCATCCATAAGAAAGATAGTCCCATGATAACAAGGCTCTTTATCATCTTCTAATATCACATTTATATGTTCCAGTGTTTCATTTAAATTCTACTGATCAAAGGTAATGCATCATTGTCAGGGTAGAGCTGGTACCCAGCAAAGAGAAAAGGGCAGCAGGGGCCCAGCACAACCTCTAGAAATTCCAGAGAGGGAACTGTGACCTAAGGACTCCTTTTAGCCTCTTCCCCTTTTTGATATCCAGTCCATGTGCCCCAGCAGGACCCTTTGCATATTCTCACCCCACTCACTCCTGTCTATGGGATTCTGGCAGTGGCTGAGATTCTGGATCTGTTCTGTTAACAAGAACTTTAATGGGTCCAAACTTTCCACATCCAGTTGTGTCAGCCTGTAGTGAACTGCTGCTTCAAATTATGCTAATGCTAGTCAAAACTTTGCCAATGCCAGCTGTAAAGCTACTCCTTTCTCTTCCAACACTTTGGAAAGGGCTTAGCCTATGACTGCTTTCAGGTGTTATCTCATAGGATTTCTTGTTGAATAGTTTAGATGAATTACCTTCAAACCATGACTTGCTCAATTTTCCCTTGCTACTATTTATTTTTCATAAAGGAAAAATGTATATTGTCCCCTGCCAGGTGACTGATGAGCAAAATGCAGATAGTATAATTCCAGTCAGAAATTTTGGACTAGTTTTCATACCTGAAATGTCTGAGATTCATAAGGAAGAAGGTTTCCTAATATAGAGTTCTCAATACCAATGAGTAACAAAAAAAAAATGTGTGAATTCAAGCTCCTACGTTGCGGTGTTGTTATTCACAAAAGATGCATTTAGATCATATTTTAAAAGTTCATTATCTATCTAATCTAGTTCCAGATACTGTGTTCTGCATATCTTGTCTTTGAATACTGTTCTTTTAACAAGCTTCTATCCTTGGAAATTTCTGATTTTAGGTGTGACTTTTTTCTTTTATTGACGTCACCATCACAGCTCTTACTTGAAACAGTTTGGAATGCCCTAATTTTCAAGTGCTTTTCTGACTTGTGTCATGATTTAACCCAGCAGTAGCTCAGATCCTACAGCTTCTCCCTCTTTTCCCTGCAGTGGGATGGGGGAGAGAATAGGAATAAACACAAAGCTCATGGGCTGAGATGAAGAGAGTTTAAAAGGAGAGGAAAGGAAGGGAAAGGACAAATGATGATAGAAGTACAGACAAAATAAGTGACACACAATGAAGTTGCTCACCACCCACTGACCAATGCCCAGGTAGTCCCCAATAAAGTGACTTCCACCCCCAGCCAACTCCCCCCCAGTTTTGCTGTTCAGCATGATGCCATATGGTCTGGGACATCCCTTTGGCCACTCGGGGTGGCTGTCCCAGCTGTGTCCCCTCCCATCTTCTCATCACCCCCAGCCTTCTCTCTGTCAGGGCCACATGAGAAGCTAAAAAGTCCTTGACTTTGTGCAAGCCCTGCTCAGCAACAACTGAAACATAAGTGTGTTATCAACATTATTCTCACCCTAAATCCCAAACACAGCACTGTTCCAGCTAGTAGGAAAATAATTAACTCCATCACTGCCAAAACCAGGATAACTTAACATAAAAGCCTTTCCTCTGTCCTTGTCATGTACCTCTCTCTTAGGGAACGTAAACCTCCTTTTAACCACCAAAATCACTACATTATTTTTGTGTTGGAAAAGTTTTAAGAATTAATCTTTTTCTCCTTCACTTGTCTGAAGCTTTAGTGTCTTGTTTTACGGTTAAAAATTCTACATTTTATTTTACTTTAGTTCCATTTTTGCCTCCTTAACTGCATGCTGACAGGGAGCATACTGAGAAAAAAAAAGGGGCCATGCCATTTAGAACTGCTTCTCATTGACCTCTTTCTATCCTTGCATTTTCAATGCATTCTTCTGGTTGCTTTTCTATGTTAAAATCTGTGTGAGAAACTTTGAATGCTGAATCTCAAATGTTAAGTCACATTAGCTGAATTTCACTGAAGTAGTCTAGGTTCAAAGGGATGAAGTATGTGCTTATTTTTGCTCTCAGATGAATAGCTCTGTTCTTTGAAATATCTGTTGAAACTGTTTTGAATGAAAAGTAACTACATTACATAGAAACACAGAATCATAGAATCACATCATCATGAAATACCAGGTTGGAAGGGACCACAAGGGTGATCTGGTCCAACCATTCCTGGTAAAAGAACAGTCTGGACAAGATTGAGCAGCACCCTGTTTAGCTGAATTTTAAAAAGTGTCCAAGTTGAAGAATCCACCATTTGTCTAGTGACATTATTCCAGTGGCTGATTTTTCTCATTGTGAAAAATTGTCCTCTTTTATCCAGTCAGAATATCCCCAGGAGTAACTTGTACCCATTTTACACCTTGGGTTTTTTTCTGTGACCTGGAAAAAGAGAGGCTCCATCTTTTTTTTTTGTAGCCACCCTTTATATACTGGAAAATGGTGGTAAGTTCTCCCTTAAGCCTTCTTCTTTCAAGGCTGAATAAACCCATTTCTCTCAACCTTCCTCATACATCAACCTTCCCAGCCCTTTGATCATTTTTGTGGCCTTTCTCTGGCCCTCTCCAGCCTGTCCACATCTTATTGTTAAACATACCTGTATAAGTTGGGGTAGATTTTGGGTTTTTCCAAATGATGAAACTTCTGGATTTTCAACATCATTCTTTTGGTCTTAAATGTGTAGGGCTTTGGTTTGGTTAAATAGAAGCTTGCTACCAATCTGAGAGGAAGCAGATTTGGTTTATTTTTTTTAATTTTTTTTCTCAAAAGTAATTGGTGATTTGGAGTCTGGATATATTGTTTTCAGAAGTGTAGGTGCAGTTCATTTGACCAAAAAGTAAACTTTTTTTTCATAGACAAACAAATGTTTGCCATCCCTTTTCAATAAGTAGAAGGAAAGAGGTATTCTTAAGGAATAAACCATCTCATCCTGCATAAGATATCTAAAGATAGGTGAATCATTTCCTGACTTGACTCTCTGTGGACTATAAGGGGAACCTGAAGTGTTTAGATGACATCCAAGATGTACATGAAAACACATGAAATCCAGTGGGTTCCAGATGATACTTCAGAATATGTCACAATCCTCTCCTCTCCTCTCCCTGTATTTAGTGCTCAGAGTTTAGTCTTAGCAAACCAGACTCTGACCTCAGTCTCCAAAGTTTGGCCTTATCCATCCTGCACTGGCTGGATTCAGTCAATATTGCTGGATGAGGAACCTTTCCTCCTGTTCCTGGCTCTGAGTGTCTTTGTATCATGGGAGTGAGGATGGCTCTTTGCTTAGAAGTGCACACTTCTTTTAAAACAATCATCATCTCTTTTCTCTCAAAAAAATTCTCCCCTGAAGAAATTGCTATGCAACAAGCTGTTCAATGTCTTAAAGTCCAAGACATTTTACTTTAAGCTTTTTTTCCAAATTCAAATTAAAAATAGAAAGTATGTTTTTTTCAGCTAGATGGAACCATTGTCAAATTTAATAATTTCTGTAGTCTAGTAACAAAGTTATACTCTTCATCACCCAAATCTCTCCAACACAGGAGGCAGAAGTTCCCAAGTGGTACATAACTCATAAGTGCAATGAGACAGATGATTTGTTGGGGAGGGAAATTGGTTTCTGAACAGAAATAGTCACAAACAGCACTTTAGACAATTATCTCTTTCAGGCATTTCATCCAAAATGCCATTATCAGGTTTTCAGGAAACAAACTTGGTAATAACCTGTCCTGTGAATTTAGTCTGTTTAGAAAGATTAAAGATCTTGTTTAAGAAGAATACTCAGATCACAAACCTAATTGCAATATATCTTTTTTTCCCAAGAGTGAATGATGCTTGTACCCTTAGGGTTTATCTTCTTGGAGAAACCATTATGAAATAGATTTAAAGCTGTTGGAGAGTGTCCAAAGGAGGGCTGCAAAGATGGGGAAGGGCCTTGATGGGAAGCCATATGAGGAGTGGTTGAGATCACTTGGTCTGTTCAGCCTGGAGAGGAGGAGACTGAGGGCAGACCTCACTGCAGTTACAGCTTCTCATGAAGGGAAGAGAAGGGGCAGACACTGATCTCTGTGGTGACCAGGGACAGGACCTGAGGGTCTGAAGCTGTGTCAGGGAAGTTTAGGTTGGATATTAGAAAAAGATTCTTCACCCAGAGGATGGTCAGACACTGGAACAGGCTCCCCAGGGAAGCAGTCACAGCACCAAGCCTGACAGAGCTCAAAAAGTTTGAACAGTGCTCTCAGGCACATGCTGTGACTTGTGGGGATGGTTCTGTACAGGGACTGGAGCTGGACTTCATGATCTTTGTGGGTCCCTTCCAATTCACCTTATTCTGTGATTCTGTGATTCTGTAAGACAGAAATTTTAAACACAACAGCTATTCAACAGGGATTTACACTGCTTTCATCACTAAAAAATGCACTATATCTTAGCACCTGCTCTGAAGTCGTCTCTCTTTGGATCTCCAAGTCCCCTTTAAGAATCGAGCTGTCTCTGGCAGCAAGAAGCAAGAAAAGACAAGAAGCAAAAGAAAACAAGAAGCAAAAGACAGAGAAGCAGGAACACAGAAATGCAAAGTTCCAGCTGTTGAGGTCTGTGATATACAGAGATCCATTACTATTTTACAAGTTGATATTTCAGGTTCCTTCATAAACCCCAGTTATTCAGGTAGGAACTGGATGTGTGTTGAAGAGTCACAGAATGCTGAGCTAAGGTGCTCTCAGGAGAGGTGGTTGGAAACTCTGGCCTGCATATGACCTTCAATATGTGCATAGACATACAGAAAGGTCCCTTCCAATTCACCTTATCATTATTATGATTATGATTATTATTATTATTATTATTATGATTATTATATTATATTACTATTTTAGACTGTTCCTGCATGTCAACAAGCCCTTAGTAAAAGAACTTGCAAGAAACATATCAGAGTGACACCTGGTACCTCCTGTCAAAACTGTGCTCATCAAATCCTGCCAGGGAAACTAATTTCATTAGTGATGAGGTTGAAATTGTCACTCAGCAAGTTTATTAATTCTCAAATACCAAGAGTGAAAAATGCACCAGCTGGGTGATAATCACTGAGCATGTATAAACAAGCCCCATGCTTAGCTAATCTTTACTCTGCTGCTGGTTACAGGCCCCAAGCTTTTAAAATAATATTTAATAGACCAGATTGTTCCTGAAGGTAAACGAGGATGTGAGATTGCTGACAGCAACTTGCTCTCCATCACACCTTGTGCAGCACAAATGGATATCCTACCTGATCATAGCATAGAGTCTTAAGCTCTCCAGGTTCAGCTTCCACGGGGCATTCAGATACACAACTCTCAGTACTCAGGTGTTTCTGAACAGGAGACCCACCTGAGCAAGGTAGTCTCTTGGGTTTGGGAGATCCTGGAAAGAGTAGGGATGTACATGACTGTGCAGAGCAAATCCACCACACCAGCACCTATGCCCAGCAGCTCTGCACCTCACCCAAGCACAGTGAGAGGAGACTCTGTGGGGTAGAGTTGTCTCTTAGAATCCTGTCAATTCTGTAAATTAACAGAATAGCACAGAAGAGGGAGGTCAGACTGATCTGTGCTAGACATACAGTGAGCAGTAGCTCAAAGGGGGTGTTTTCAGGGGGGTGACTGCTTTTGGAAAAGCACCACTGTTTGCAAGAAAGAGATGCACTGCATTGTTTCTGGAGTGGGGCAGCACCTTTGTGGCCAACATAAATGGGAGCCTTCCCTTTAGTTCTGCTGCTGCAGAGTGAGTCTTAAAGACACACAGTTTGCAATCTGCAGCGGGGTTTAGTGACAGGGTCCTCTGCCAGTTGCTGTGCAGTTAAATGCACAGAGCTGCAGATAGGCACCAGCCATGTGCAGTTCAGTGTATAATGCTATTAATAATTACTTGGCTCCCCCGTGGTCAATGATTTCTAGTAATCCCTCTGTTTTCTCCCTTGTTAGATTTAGATATATCAAAGGCTCTTTGCCTGTAGCGAGGCCACACGGAAAGAATCACTATTCTGTAGTCAGGGGTTCTTCACAATCACTAGCTTTGCACAGGTTTTTCAAACTTGCTGCTGGATAAAACCATCAGAATTTTTAACATGCAAGCGTCCAGCAGCAGGACACCATCTCATTAACTCTTATAGCTCCATTTTCTGAATACTGCTGTGCAGCTCATTTATATTCATGTATTCTTGCTCCTGCTGTTCCGAGCATACAAGGACCGAGAGCCCTCACAAGGGATGTTTGCATTAAAGCTGCACATTAGCTTCCAATGCCCTGAGGATCCTTTATGTTTTAAGGTAGATACAGCATTTTGTCTTTTACAAAAGGTTCTGCTTGAAAGGTTCAGGGTAGGAAACCTAGCTTTGTCCCAGGGCTGACAGATGTACTAGCCAATTTAACAAAAATATTAGCTGCCAAGAGGCTTGGCAAAATATGTGTAATGTCCCAGCTTGATGAGAAAAAAACCCAGGATATACATTGCTTATCTGTGGAAAGCTTGTTAGTAAGGTCTGGTTGAAAGTACTTAGAGAAAAAGTCATTTTGTCAAATGCCCTGCAGTACCAAAGATAAAATATTTCGCACAGACATAACAGTTTTGATAAGTTTTTTCACCTTGAACATTTCTGTGAGAATCAGTATTTTTCTGATTACTACAGAAACAGCAGAGACAGATGAGGGTGAAAAGCAGAGGAGAGAATGGAATGATTTTGAAAAATCTGTAGTCAAACTGTCTCAACAAAATTCTATTTTTACAAAACTGGCTGAGAAGTCTTATTTTCCAGAATGGAATTTGAAACCTTGCAAGTCCTTACCAAAAGCCACTGTCATCATTTAGCAGGCTTCAGTGCTAACTGTATTGATCACATTACCTGTGACACTACTCAAACAAAGGGACAGATTTCAAATATAGATTTGAAAGCTATTCAGAGTCCCAAAGCATTTCAACAGCACTAAAATCAATAGTATAATAGACAGAAGAGTGACAGTTGGTGAGCTAAAAGGAATTTATTTTTCTGAATTGAAAGTTTGGATTCCACAGGTTAGTTTCTATCTAACATAAAGGAGAGTTAGTGAAAAGGATGGAGAGAATCCAAGTTCCACAGCCTGCTGGCAAGACTGGCCCTTGGACCGGAAGAGCTCTTCCTCTGACAGCATCTGCCCCAGGTACTGGCTGCCACCTCCCCTAACAAACTCTTGAACATCCCTCCAGAACTTTCCTGTGCCCAGCTACAAAAACAGAGTTTTTCCATCTGAGCAGTCAGTTGCAGTGTCTACTCCCTGTACTTCCATTAGGATTGGCTGAATTGCTCTTGAATCAGAACATTTTACACTCATCTTGTTCTCCATGTTATTCTGTGGACTAGGTCTAATAGGAGTACACCTGGTTGTATTTCCTGTATTTCCATATATTTTTCCTTAATATTTTATTAGAGGGTTTTTGTTGTTTTGTGGTTTTTTTTTTTTTTGGTTGGGTTTTTTTTTGTTTATGTTTTTTAAAGTTATTACAAGACTTGCTCAAATGCACTTCATAACTTTGACTGTATTTTATACAAGGAAAGGTATTCAGATAATTTTGATATGACAGAAGTATGCAAAATTCTTTAATGTGCTTTAATATCAAGGCAGAATTTAGTTCCACTAGCAAATAGAGAGGAAAGAAGAAATGTTTGGAATTCATAGGATGGTCGTAATCTAGTAATAAAACACCTAAGCAGCAGATAGGAGCACAGATTAGGCTTTGTCAGTGGTTCATATGGCCTAAACCCAAAGTCAGTTAGTCATAATAGCACATAGACGTGTTCCAGATATTGTTACAAGGCAGAATGGTCTATAAATGGCCTTCTAAAGCATCAATCTTTTGCCTTCAGAACTGCTTATTAACTGAGCTGAGGAATACATCAAATATGCTAATAACGTAGTAACCAGCAGCTAAGGAAAAAAAAAATAAACCACCAAATGTTCATTTACATTAGGATCACAGCAGCAACAGCATACTGATAATTTAACCCCCTCTGCTCTGGATAACAACCTCAATGTGACACTAAGCACAGACTGTAGAGAGAATACCGGAGTGGAATGACCTCATTGTCAGTTTTAAACAATTAAAGATATTGAGATAATTTAAAAGGACAAGTGGAAGCCTGTTTGCTTCATCTAAGGCTACTTAATAGTCAGTTTTATGCACTGAGATAATGAGGCACATTAGCCAGAGAGTCGAGGGGGAAGTTCAATGAAAAAGCTCAAACTCTCTTAAAGCCTAAGGTCAGAGGGAACACGTGGCTTTTCTTGCTTACAAGGAGGAATGTCACACTGAAGCAAATAATACACAAATAAATGAATAAATAAATAATTAAAACAAGAGAAGGCAATGATTTGCATACATGTAATTAAAGGACATCAAGTTAGTAATTTTTCAAATCTGTACTTGACATTTTGGAAAAGGTTGGTGGTCATTCAGAAACAAATCCTGGGCTACCTTGCTTTTTACCATGTTTGGCAGCAACTGCTACAAACTGCTCTCTTCAATACATATTTTTTCATTCACCTCATGAGTTATGCATGTGAAATTTCAGAATCTTTATTGTCATCAGAAACAGCTGCTCATTACAAGAAGATTATTGTTTTGAGATATATATACTGCATTTATGTTGGAGCAATCAGTTAACCCTTTATGTACACAAGAGTATTTAAAAATGCAGCTCCAGGAACAGGCTGTGCACATATTACAGCTGTACAGTCCCAGAATATTTAATATTATTTTTTATTTTCTAGCCAGAATCATACCCCAGACCTATCAACCCTCCTTTCACAAACTTCCAATTTTCCTGCTCCATGAAAGAATATGTGAATGCCTCACTACCAATCTACATCATGCTCTCAATGGGTAAAGAAGAGGACATGTGTGGATTTGAAATCAGTGTGGCCTCTAGCTTTCACAGAATTATTGTAAGAAAATAAATTATTTATATAGAATCTATATTGCTAAAGCATCAAAATGTCAAACATTTTTGAACAGAGTTCTTTTATTTATCTATTTTACATATATTTTTAAGTATAATTTAAAGCAATTTACAGGAAACTGTTTATGATATGCAACATTGAGTGCTCTGCAAGCAGCATGAGAAGGTCTGCTACTTTCATGTGTTTTTGTTCATGTTGTAGGCATTTATGCACCCTTATAGGTTGACAGCAGTAAGGTTTGTATTACTGGTTGATAATGCACTAGTCAGTATATTCAAAGTAAGGTCATATCCCACAGCTCTCTGTAAAATCCAGATAAATAAACTTCAAGTAGACCAAGTTAAACTATAGAACTAGTTTGCTTTTTACATCATAGATGGTGCATCTCATTTTAAAAGCTTCAGTACAGCATAGTATGGGTGTTTAAATCCCATCAGTGCAGAGGCAGGTGATTATATCCCAGAGGAAAAGTGCAGAGAGACAGACACAGCCCAAGCTTGCATCATGCAGCAGGAGCAGACCAAGGTCCTGTTCCAGTTTCTCTCATCTCCACTGTCTAAATCAGCAAGGTGCTGTGGGCTCTCCACAAACTCAAACTTCACACTCAGGTTCATTATACCAGGCCAAGATTTAGTCAACAAATGGGCTTCCACAGAGGGTTAATGAAAAATAAGCATTTTCAAAGAAAATCACTAGATTGAGAGGAGTGAGGCTGAATGTGAGGCTGGAGATGAAGAAAGTGATACTCCCAAACTACTGACATATTGCAGTGTGAAACTGGCTCCTCCAGGGTATTTGGAGCTGGCTTTAATTTTGAATCTGCCCCACTGCTCTGAATTATGACAGATCATTATGGAGTCCGTATCTGCCTTCCTCTCACACTTTCATCCAACCAAGCAAGATGCTACAGTGTGGCAGAGCTCCAGAACACTGACATCTTTTTTTGGCAAATAATTAATTTCAAAGTATTTTCTCAAATACGTGTAGGCTTCTAGTCAATGAAAATATGAGTTTGCCACTTATTCAAACCATCTGTCTTTATTTTTAAATTATAATTGTACAATATGTCCATTTTCCAGAATTATTATTTCTTTTCTTTAAGATTACTTTTAGGTATCTGAAGGCTTTATCTGTAATTAAAATATGCATACATGGTTTGATTAAAGTTACTCCATGCAAGCAAAGATATACAAACTGTTTCTTCTAACAAAGGAAAAACCCCACTGCAGTGCACAAATGACATGCCTTGCAATATGTAGTGCAGCAATAAGTCAGATTTAGGATCCTGACTGTGTATCATGGCATTGAAAGAAGTTCATTAAAATGTGAAAGTGGAAAAATCTTCACATTCAATACCCAATTTATATTAAAATCTTCTTAAAATATACCACTGGGACAATGCAAGGTGTTGATACACTTAGCAAATGACAGAGGTCATACCTTCTATATTCTGCTTATTAAAATACATATTTTATACTGGATTTCAATAATTTCCTGCTTTCTAAAGAAAAAAAATGTAATTTTGAAAAAGCATAAAATGATGAGCCCTTTGACCTCCAGAAAAGAAAAAAAAGCATCTTGCATTACAAATCATTTATCATTCATATGATCTTTGCTGCCTGAATACAAAACTAACTGACTTTTGAATGCAAGCTGGTGATTTCTGAATGCAAGGCTAAGTGTTCAGCTTATGGTACAGCTGGGCCATTCTCACCATGCTGCAAAAAAAATCAGCTGAAAGACTGCTTTTCATATATCAAGAAAATGAAAATGGAATAATTATTTTTCTTCTCTAAGCTAAGAAAAATATGGCAAGCATACATTTTGACTCAAGAGTTTCACTGAGTGCATTACCATTATTTTTTTCCATCAATGAAATAACGAGTATTTAGCAATAAATTGAAAAATATGACATTTCTCTTTTTTAAAGGTCTGCTTTGTGCTTCCCGGGTAACAATGGATAAGTTGCAATTCCGAATGGATCAAAATTGTCATCAAGAAGGCAAATAGGAAAAATGCCATGATGCAGGGAATGATTTAGACTTGGTTTAGTTTCTGTTTAAGAGCAGACCTGTGTCTGCTCACACCAAGTTACAAAGGGTGTTTTCTGTGAGACACTGCTGATTCAGAGAAAAACATGTTTTTTGAATACATCATATTCAATAGCATATTTTTCCATGCAATTATTGGATTATTTCATCTTGATAATGTCAAAAGCAACATGCTTAAATCTTGCTCTCCCATTTAGACTTCTGCATTAGTAGTCAAAGCAACTAGAAATGATCTGATTTTAGCATGATGAAAATTAAACATTTACTTCATAAAAATGAAGGGTTGTGGAACATTTCTTTCAATTTAAGCAAAAAAGCCCATAGTCTAACTTTCTCAAAACACTGTTTTCTAATACAATAGAAATTTTGTTTGAAATATAGTTCATCAGCTGATGAGGAGACTCACTGGGTGATAATATAATGACTCGTAGACCACAAATCCAAGATTCAGATACCAAAGGAAAAGAAACCTTCAGCATCACCATTCACTTCAACAGCACTGGAGGGTCACCCTTGCTCTGCTCACGACCTCCTTGAGCACACACTGCTGACCATGCTGAGGAGTGCCCATGGTGAGACACCATGGTGGCCTGTAGGTTATGATGGACATAACCCTTGGGGCTGTTCTCCAGCACCCCCTGAGAGCATCCAGGCAAGCACAGGGAGCACCAGAGATCTCCTGGCTAGGGGTGACAGTGCTGAATTCAGCACTGGGGCTGCTGTGACACTCCATCCACAGCCTGGTGCAGACACAGCACCTGGCCCTCTGTGTGCTGAGCTGAAATTGTTACTTGCACAGCCAAGGAGCTGGTGTGCCTAACCAACCAACCCAGCTAAGACTCACAGCAGGCACCTCGGGAACTTCAGGTGCTCAGTAAATAACTGTTTCTTATCTTCACAGGCAGAATTTAAAGTTCTTTTGTCCCTTATCATACAAAAAAACAGTATTTTTACTACACACCCATATTATCTGAAAAGTCTGTTGCAAATGAAGCACTTTTTAAAAACTAAAAATCCAGATTTGAGGGTCACAAGTGTGTAAATGTGAGGAATAACAGATCCATTTTTATCCAGGAGCTCTGCTTGTTCTCCCACTCACTCAACAAGCAGCCTGAACTTGCCTCTTTCACTCAGCTCTTAATGTCATGTTGAGGTGACCATGGGGAGCTGGGCTTGCTTGAAGTGCTCCAGAAAGAAAGCCCAGGAAGGGACTTCTTTTGTACTTCCTAGAGCTTATGCATCCATTTGGGCTCTACATGATAACAACTTCTATATTTTTGATCTTCCACAAATGTACTGCTTGTACCTTCATGTACCTTCATGTAGTGAAAAGCATCTTTGTGTGAAATGATAAATTGATACATTGATTTATACCATGTTTGCCCTGCTGTAAAAGTCTATGCAAAGTTGCAGGAAAACAGAGAATCAGAGAAATTATTTTGGGATTCAGTTTATCAGAAAGCAATATGTACTTTTACGTATACTTGGAATGAGTTGCACATGTATCCTTAAATCTTACATAAGTGTGCAGATGCATGTGCATACACACTCACCTGAACCAGTGATAATTAATCAGATTGTCAAATAAACAGAAGGGAGGGAGCAAACTTTACAATATCTGTACTTGAGATGCTTGGGATTATTCAGCAGTGCCTCTGAAGAGATGGGATTTAAGGCTGCTATGAGTCCTACAAAAGAGCATAAAGAAGGAAGAAAAGAAGTCACCTCTGTCCTATGTGGGCAACACAGCCCTTTGTGGAGTCCATGTGAATTTTGCAGTCCTTCTCTGGCATAGATGTGAGAAATGTGAGTGTAGTTGCCTGCAGCCAGGGTGTAGCAGGGGCTTGGTCCCTGGAGAGCATTGCATTGTGCATGGCAGTACTGTACATGGCAGATTGTCATGCAAGTAAATGCTGACAGATTCACTTTACACACCCGCCCAGTTTCCTCATTCCCCTCCAGAGTCTGAGCCAGATGTGCTGGCTGTGCTTATGGCAGAGAGGAGGCTGAGATACTTCATGCTGATGCTGTCTTGGGTTTGGGGCCTGCTTTTCCTATAAATCTTAATAAAGGCTCAAGAAAGCTTCATTTCCAGGCATATGACAGGCTACTGCCAGTCCAGAAGCAACAGGGGAGCATGCTGTGCATACTTGCTTACAGCAGCCCTGCTGGGTTTTCACTATTAATTGTTCTCTCATGTGCTTTCATATTCTGCAGGGGAAAAAAAGATAGTCTCTCTGGGCTGAAAAGAGATGCTTTGGACAAAATGGAGTCAGCACTCCTTCTCAAAGACTTCCTCCTCCAGGGCCTATGCTTTCAGAAAAGAGACACATTAGAGATAACACTGAATTTGATGTGTTTAAATTACCTGACAACCACCATGAGTTTCTGCTTTTGCTGATTACTGATCTGCCATCATCATCTGTTTCTCATTTAATTGATCATGGTGTGAGCATGGTTTAAGCTGCAGAGGGAATGCCACTTTCTTCTCTCCCCCATGCAAGTCACTTGGAGGATGATTGTCCCCTCACACTTCAGGGGGTCACTGGCACTCCACTGGTGTTGAGCAAATGGGAGTGAAAGAATCTTGCCTGCTCCTCTCCCACACATTTCATTGATCCATCAGCTCTGGCTGCATGCAGTACAGCTAGGTGCAGAATAATTTGCAGGACATATTGCTTCTGAAATTGCTGGCTTAGCAAGCCTTGAAAAGAAAGCCAGAAAAGAGAGCATTTGGGCTGATGGATGGTTATATAGATACGTCATATACTATTAAAAAAAAAAAAAAACAAACTAAAAAAAACCTAAAAAACAAACAAACAAACAAAAAAAATAAAAATAATAAAAAAAAAAAACTAGAGAACTGGCATACTGGAATGTGGTTCTGCCCATTCCCTGTGACTGGTTCAGCTTTCCTGGCCAGCACACTGAATCACTATCCAGAGCCTTTAAAAAAATCAATCATCATCTATTTTCTTTTCCTGGCTTGTATGACTTTGCTCCTTTTCTGAAAAGAAATATGTATACAAAACCATTGCACTTCTAAAAACATGCAAGATGTTAGCTATGTGAATTCTCTTGTAGCAACACAACATTTGGAAAAATGTCTTATTTCAAAAACACAGTTTCTTTAACTCTCCCATCATGAAAATAGAAGCAACCAAGGTATGTACTGACCTTGGTGTTGGAAATCTGGGATTTTAAATATTTTTTCAATAAATACAAGAATCTGGCCTTGACATTCAGACTGTATAAAATTCTTTACAGTTTCAGGCTAGCAGGCTCATTTTTCCTTTTGTTATGTTCTGTAGGAACAGGGATAATCCTGGAGCATTTACTGTAAGGAGAGCTGTCATTCCAAAGAAGTCTTCCCTTTTACTATTCTCATTAGAGTAAGACTATTTGAGTTCATAAAAACTGCAAAGAAGTATAGAAAAAATTATTTCCATGGCCAAATCCTTTCTCTCCAAGATGTGGATTATAAAAGCTGAAAAAGAACCCTGTCTTATTTTCCAGTAAAACTCTTTAGGAGTCCTTTAGGCATGTGCTCCATGTCCATCACAGTGTAATACAAAATTAGCTCTAAATGAACAAGACTGACTTGGAAACGACCTGGAAACCAGGTGCTTAATTTGCAAACCAACTCCTCTAAAAAACATGTAATTGGAGATAATTTAAGGATATGTTGAAAATTCAGTACAATATAAATGCTTGAAAATAGTGGTTTAGATTTCATCATTGCAAGACTGTGAGCTTGACACTCAAAAGTAAAGTGTGTTTTTGTTAGATAATCCTCTGTGATTATGATGTCAGGAGGTGGAAATTGAGGCTAGTGGTATTAAGGAATTTACTTATTCACCTTGCCAGATATTTTGGAGAACCTTTTGAAGTGTCCTCATTGTCTTTAGAAATGAGTCACAGAATAAAGCAGGCATTATTGAGCTTTATAGTCACTAATTAGTGCAGAGTTTCCACATGGTTCCTTCCTGCCACATTTGGCATGTCCAGGGTAGCAGACACCAGAGGAGGATTGTGTGTTGAACATGCAGGGAGACTGGGGAGCAGCAGTATTGCCATCCTGAATAAAACTCTGTGCCATCAAGTCCAGGTTACCACTGCCACACATCTCAGAGGATGGGAAAATAGTGTGTCACTGGGCAGCTGTAACAGAACCTGCACATAGACCTTAATTCCAGCTCCTTGATGTGTATCCTAAGGTCTTTTGGGTTCCTGTGGTGAACTAAAATAAGAAAGATTTCTAGATCACTCTAGATACGCACAAGTTTATTCATCTTAGCTCTCTTTGCCTCTCTTTTTGTGTATTTTAACAAGTACATGGTTTAACTCATGTGTGTTTGCTGGCTGGAATGGTCTCATGTCAATGTGAACAACACCTGAGTTGGCTTTGGTCTCCTGGTCTTAAAGGTGAGCACTCCAAAACTTTTATTGATGCAACTGTAACAATTAAGGAATAGGTAAAAATTAAAATTTGCACTTGAATGAGATTAAAGAATGGCTTGTAAACAAACTTGCTTGTGCTCTCTGGACCCTGTGAAATAGCTCCTTCTATCCCAGTTTCCTTGACTAAGCAGCTCTCAAGGACTTTATGGGTTGAAACCATCTCCACATAGCCTCCTCTGCACCCCTAGTAAAGCCTCTCTGTCCATTGCTGCTGAAGTCTGGCTGTGTATGCTCTTCATTCTTTCTGGGGTGCACAGCTTGGTAAAACAAACCAGTCTGACAAATGCCTCTCCTCATTCCCTCTATTTCTTTAGTTTGATACTTGCTGCAAACCCATGGCATTGTTTTAGGAGTCAAACCAGTAAAGAACTGACCCAACAATGACATAAAGTGGAGGTAGGGGTGTCAGCAAGCTTAGCAAGCTGATCCAGCCCACTGAACATCAGATGGATGCCAACACCATCTCAAAGAATAGCTGGCATGGTGGTGGAGTAGGAATGTCTGTTCTTGGTTGATAATCTCATTCCTACTGCTAAACTACAGACTTCAGGAGTATTTGGAGTCTGGCTGACCATTGTCTGTCTTCCCCAGCTATCTTAGTCTCCCTCCTACCTCAGAGATTAAGCTGCTCTTGAAGAATGGTATGGCCTTTCAGGATCCTGGGGTGTCAAATGACATCCCAAAACAGCAGCCATGCTCCTAGTTCCTATATGGAACTGTGCATTATAAAACATATGTACATCCATTAGGATGGGTTTGTCTCTGTTATGGTGTAACCCCTTTCTTGCAGCCATCATCTTGACTTCCATTGCAGTCAACAAGCAGCATTAAAGCACTGTGATTATATGGGTAGTAAAACAGAAATCCCAACAGAAAAATGCAATTTGCAGCCAGCTCTATCTGTGGTGTGTGCATTCAGGATGTCAATTCCTATCTTTGTTTTTGAACGTTTAGCCACAATCTTTAGTGATTAATACAAATTTCTGCTAGAAAGGAGAAATAGGGGGAAAAAATCAGCATAAATTTGCCTCGGTGTAAAATTAATACTCCAATGAATTACTATTATGTTGCACACAGCAGTAACAGCAAGTAAGCCATTCAGTATTATTGTAATGCTGATGGTTATTGTTCATTTCTGTTCACCAAAACAAAGAAAATCAAAAAATTGGCAACTCTCTTCAAACCCACCTCATATTAAATCCCTTGGGCTTCATTCCCAACCTGCACCTGCCTGACATCAGTGTGGGCCATTGATTTCCATGAGGAAACACTCAATTTGCATCGGTGCCTACGACTGAAAAAACAGGTCCCGGCTTTTTGCAAGGTTTGGCATACTGTCTTGAAATCAGACAAAATTAGCCTGAATTTGTGAATTGGTTATTCTTTGCCTGCTGAAACGACGCAATGTCTGCAAGCGCTGCTTTGAGAATCTGTTCTTTTTGTCTGAGAACAGATGTCTGGGAGGGGTTTTGGCAGGACCCACTCTGTCAAACAGTCCAGCTTTGACAGTTACTTGCTTGAGGGACGGCTAAAATGCAAAGCATTTCTGATCAGAATATCATATTCATCTGGAAGTTAATTACTGTGTCTGCCTTGGTATAAATAATTAATTATGCAAAACCCACGCAGCTGTGGCTGGACAGAGTTAAGTGACTTGCTGTCACTGTCTCACGGTTCTGGGAAGGATGAAGGGATTTAGAAAATAAGCTCTTTAACTCTTGGGCCACACTATTGTGATAGCCCCTTCCTGATCAGAAGAGAATATGATTATCACTGAGCATGCTTTTCTTTACAAAAGGACATTTCCCAGTTTAGCCTGTTCAGGCCCCAGTAATAATCTCTTCTCAACACTCTGGCTGTGTCAAGCTAAGAAGCCAAACACTGATTGTTTTAGGGGAATGAATTTGAAAAGCCTCTGTGCCTGCACAGTCATGCTCAGAGCAATCATTAGCCAAAGCAACGTCTGCATCCAAGTGTGGATGTGTGCATGGGAGTGAGCCAAGAGTGAAGGCACATGGATGCAATAACCAGCCTGTCCTGTTTTATAGGACACCAAGGTAAAGAGATGATCAAGTTTACAGAAATGAGAAATATTTTTGAGAGCAGCAGTCCTGTATCTGATCTTCTGAAAAATGGGCAGGGTCGTGGGTTCATACTGTCAAATAAACAATTTTTCTGGAAGGCAAGGGTGGAGAAATTGTCTTGCTAGACAACCTTTATGGTATGTATTCTCCAGTAGATCATGGATTTTAAATGTACAAATAGAAGTATCAGACCAAACTCATTTGCGATAAGTGGTTTTCTGCATGTAAATCTGATTTGCCAAAATGTTTTTTGCCTGTAGCACTAGTAAATGAAACACAAAAAAAGAAAAGCTTGGTAAATGTGTCAAATACCCTAATGTAGGCAAACACTGCTGAAATTACTGCAGGAAAACACAACCCAGAGGATATATCTAGTACCTTCAAAGGATCAAACACACTACAGTTCATAGGATGCTAGGGATCTCAACACTTACTTGATTCCTTCCTTTAAGTAATGTAAAGCTGTGTAAGCATCTATCTACTCAAATGAACAGGGAGGGAAAAAATTAGTTTGTCAAAGCATTAAATTGAGAAGATACTTATTTGTGACTCTTTCCAGGATTTGGCTATATTATTAAAACAAACTGAATTCTAAATATGGAACTTTTATATAGAAATTTTCATCCCCCAAGGATCCCAAAATACCTTACAAAGTACAGTAGAGATTGTAAGCAAGTGCAGAAGCAATTACATGCTTAGCTGTAGTTCAGGAATAACCTTAGACATTATAAAATGTGGAAAGGAAATGTAGAAGGAAAATGGCTTATCCTTTAAAATAAATGCTACAGGCCTCCTATATACCACCTGGAAGGGTATTGCTGACAGACATGACAGGACATTGGCTCAAACAAAACAATTTTTTTTCTAGTGTGCCATTTTCCCCATGTGCTGAGTGCAATCTAAGCTCTGTGTTTGATTTTGTGTTTTTGTCACAGAAATTCAAATTATAGTCTCATCTGTGCAAGTATACTGTCAAATGAGAGAAAGGAACACTATTTCTCCAGCAAGAAGCAAGACCTGTTGAAGGTCCAGGCAGTGGCTTGGGATCCTCCATGCCAGTTAATTGTTAACATGCACCTTTGGCACAGCTTTGGCCCTACTAGATGGTTCAAAGAAATTTGCTTTCAGTTCAGGTATCACCCTGAGCCAAGTGCTTTTCATAACAGGCAGCATTCATGAGGTTGCCGAGGTTTCTAGAAGAAATCTGTCTGGCTGTGTGGTAGCTGTCTTCAGCACCAAAGGATGGACCAGGCTTGGGAGCAGCCCTGGTCCTACTGAAGCCAGGCACAGTTCAGTCACTGGCTCTAATGTAAGTGTGACTGTCTATCAGTAAATAAATTCTACCACTTGATTGGTAGAAATTAAATCATTGCATGTGCATTGTCTTTAGTTTAAAAACTCAGCTAAAAGCATTATCAAAAGTTATGGTAAAACTCAGAGGCCTCATAAGATCTCTGCCAAAGGCTGCAAGAAAAGGTGCTAGTGTTGCTTTAATGCTGCCAAAATTGGCAGCTTAAAAACACACATAATTTTTACATTGAAGAGCTCCCTGTCTGAGCAATCCTGATGTGTCTGCATGCTGTCATTTCTGACAATGGTAACACCTCCAATACCTCTTAGTGTTTTTCAGCAGTCATCTCCTAATTTATTTTAAATGTCACTTGAAATTACTAGTAAGATGGACAGGAAAACAAGAAAAAAAACCTGAAGTTTGGGGATCCAAAAACACAGTCATGTTGTTCTTGGTTGTCCTTGGTTTGTCAATGGTGACAAGCATTGCTAACAAAGGTTCTCAGTGCAAAGATTATATCGGAAAACAATTTTTTTATCCACAATTTTCTTGACTCCTAGATTGCTTTTGTCCTGAGTCTAGCGAGATGGAGGTAATTTTGCCCGTGGCAGTGCTGTGTTTTGCTGTGTTTTGCATTGGCGGCTGCAAAGGTGCTGACCTCACACCAGTGCTTTGGTGTCTGCTGAGCTGTGCTGGAACCATCAGTGCTGCCTCTCCAACACTCCACCCCCACTGGTAGGCTGGGGTGTGCAAGACCTTGGGAGGGGACATAGCCAGGACAGCTGACTCACACTGACTACAGGTATATTCCATGCCATGTGATGTCTGCTCAGCCATAAAAACAAAGAGAAAAGAGGAGAAGAGGAGGGGGCATTTGTTTTACTGTGCTTCTATTTGTCTTCAGGAACAGCCACTACATTTGAATCCCTGCTTCATGATGGGAAGCAGATGGACATCTCCTGTTGATGGGAAGAGGAGAATAAATCTTAGCTTTTTTTTTTTTTTTTTTTTTTTTTTTTTTTTTTTTTTTTGCTTCCATGCTTGTCCTTTGCTTCTGCTTTATTAAACTGGATTTTTTTTCTTGATCCACAAAGGTTTTTTTCATCTTATTTTCTTCCCCCTTTCATGCAGAAAAAGGGAGTGATAGACCAGCTTTGGGGCCACCTGATATCTAGCCAAGGTCAACTCACCACTATCCTTTCTGTTGCCCAGTATGGGACATGAGGAATTTGAGATAACAATAGTAATAGGGAGAGGCAAAATATGGACTGAACACATCTAGAGAGTGAAAAGTGGAATAATCGTGGAGAATTTCTGTTGTTGAAATTGTGGTGAGGTAAGTTGTCCACTTTTGCTTCATTATGATAATGTTCTTGTGTTTTTGGTGTGGGGAGTTATTTTTGTTGATGTGAGTGAAGCTTGTAAATGATAAACGTGGATTTTATCATTAATTCTTAAAGATTTGATTCACAGATGTAAGGTGTGGCTTGTATTGGCCATAGTGATGGGGGCACTATGGGGTAACTTCCACAAGAAGCTTTCAGAAGCTTGCCCCATGTCCAACAGAGCCAATGCCATCTTTCCAGCTGAGGAGTGACAAAGCAGCTTTGGCAGGCACCCAGAATCCAATCAGGGTCAACCCACCACACTGGTACTTCCTGAGATATTATAATATAAATATCAAATAAGATGAGCTATAATATGATATATATATAATATAAATATCAAATAATATGAGATAGTCTCATATTCTAGGCAGATTCCACTAAGTTTTGTCACCCCAAAGTGTTCAACTTTGCTGGCACCACTCAGCCTACTCATCTTTCTCCTTTTCCCCCATTTAGTCTTTTCACATCTTTTTTTGTCTGTGTACTGTGCTCATTTATCTTCTTTCCCCTATCCCTAGGCAGAGGTCTCTCACCATTCCTTCCCCTCGGGGCAGTGCCTTAGCACAACCTCTTTGTTCTCTCATCCTTCTCCCTTGGTTCAGTCCTTCCTCTTTTGCAGACCAGCCATGCACGCCAGGCACCATCCATCATCCATGCAGGCTCAGCAATGCCAGACCTGCCTTCTCTGATATCACTGTTTAAATTACACCATCCTGACACCCCCTTAATGGATCAGTACTTTTCCCCTGCACACATCTCCCTGAGCTACAATTGTAACAAAGGCTCTACAGATACATGTGAAGAAAGAGAGGGTTACAGTGGCAGATACTGATACGAGTTTTCTGTTTGTTTTGGTTTTTTTTTCATTTTATATCATTGAAGAAATCACAAAGTGTATTTCTATATTTAATGTAACTGCCCATAAATGCATGTAGATAACTTTCTCACATACACACATATATATGTTTTATATATATATATACACATATATATATATTATACTTTCCATATTCCCAGAAGGCCATTTTTGTGGTCTGTAACAGGACTCTTGTCATTTAGTTAAAGAATAAAAGAAATAAANCATGTCCAACAGAGCCAATGCCATCTTTCCAGCTGAGGAGTGACAAAGCAGCTTTGGCAGGCACCCAGAATCCAATCAGGGTCAACCCACCACACTGGTACTTCCTGAGATATTATAATATAAATATCAAATAAGATGAGCTATAATATGATATATATATAATATAAATATCAAATAATATGAGATAGTCTCATATTCTAGGCAGATTCCACTAAGTTTTGTCACCCCAAAGTGTTCAACTTTGCTGGCACCACTCAGCCTACTCATCTTTCTCCTTTTCCCCCATTTAGTCTTTTCACATCTTTTTTTGTCTGTGTACTGTGCTCATTTATCTTCTTTCCCCTATCCCTAGGCAGAGGTCTCTCACCATTCCTTCCCCTCGGGGCAGTGCCTTAGCACAACCTCTTTGTTCTCTCATCCTTCTCCCTTGGTTCAGTCCTTCCTCTTTTGCAGACCAGCCATGCACGCCAGGCACCATCCATCATCCATGCAGGCTCAGCAATGCCAGACCTGCCTTCTCTGATATCACTGTTTAAATTACACCATCCTGACACCCCCTTAATGGATCAGTACTTTTCCCCTGCACACATCTCCCTGAGCTACAATTGTAACAAAGGCTCTACAGATACATGTGAAGAAAGAGAGGGTTACAGTGGCAGATACTGATACGAGTTTTCTGTTTGTTTTGGTTTTTTTTTCATTTTATATCATTGAAGAAATCACAAAGTGTATTTCTATATTTAATGTAACTGCCCATAAATGCATGTAGATAACTTTCTCACATACACACATATATATGTTTTATATATATATATACACATATATATATATTATACTTTCCATATTCCCAGAAGGCCATTTTTGTGGTCTGTAACAGGACTCTTGTCATTTAGTTAAAGAATAAAAGAAATAAAAAAGAGATATAAGATATAAAAAAAAGATTAAAAAAAAAAAAAGAGTTACTGATGATTTAACATTTCTGCAGTTTCCAACTTCAGCACTTAAATCTTTCCCATTTCTCACAGTAGATATCTTCAGTGTTTGGTGGAACTGAGTTCAAGTTCCCCATTTGTATGCGATATAAAACCCAAGGTTATGAGCCAAAACTAAATCTTCTGGCTTATTGAGATGCTATGACAATAAGGCTGTATAACCACCTAGCCAAATAAAACTGTAGATAGGCAATTCAGTTCTTACATCCTATGTGATTTGGGGTGAAATTCACGAGTTTATCCAGGGTAACATCCATTTCTAAAGCTACACCCCATTTTACTCCTTTCCTTCTGATGTGTAAGTCAGTGGCAAAAGGTAAAATGTATAATCTATACTTGGGTTTGAAGCTCACACATTTGCATTGGGCAAAAGTGCAAGTTTTATGGAGGCAACAGACTTGTCTTAGCACTTAGAGGGATCTCCACTTGCTCAGAATTGTATGAAAATACCCTTGGTTTGCTACAAGATTTGGGTCAAGGCTGCTTTCTCTCCAGGTATTTTAAATCCTTGCATGTTTCCTAGAATGATCTCAGGTCCTTTGGAATAAGAAAATGTAACAACTCATGTTCAGTCTCCACAGATCTCCTTCATTATGTGGTTTTTTCCCCACACCTTGACCTGTGGAAAGGGTTACCTAACTCATCTCTAAGGGAAATGGTCTTAAATTTACAGGCATCCATTGTTGTAATACAGCAGATCAGTGGGGCCACTGGAGTGACACTGTCCATGCATGCAGACAGATTAAGCCAGAGACAAGAGTCCTCCCTGAAGTTACATGATGGATAAATCTGCCTTATCCTTAAAATCAAGCCCTGGGAAATCCTTTCTATCAGGCTCCCTTACCTTAGCACAAGATCAGAAACTTGTGCATTTCAGTATCGGATCTGACTAATACTCACTTATTTCAGGAACATTGCTTTCTATTTCCTGGAGCTTCTGACAAAGTGACTTCAGCAGGTTATACCATTAGTAGCAAAAAAAACCACTGTGCCTTCCCTGTTGGAAACCTTGGCTCACAACTCCCAGCAGGAGCTAGGCAGGTCACTGCGTCACTATTAACCAACAGCTGACAGCTAATTGATTTTACACTCGTGCTTGCAAACCATAATTTAAAAGCTAATTTGTTTCATACTTTTAATATCATAGGCAGTTTTGTATCCTGTCCTACAAAGCCTGAGCTAATCACAGTCCATCATTTTTACTGCTGTTGGCCCCAAAACTGGTCTTTTGTACATTCATGCTATGCGACACTCTTATCTCTTAACCCAAATGTGAGAAACAGCCCTCCAGCACCAGTTGTCTCATGGATACATCAAGGGAGAGTTTTCAAAACTGAAGCCACTTTAGGGTAGTTTTAATGAGGCCGTGTTTGCTAAAGCATGACTGACAGAAATAATAAGTTAGCATTTGTGAGGGAACCCTCAGAAACTGAGCTACAACAGGCAAAAAGCCAGCAGAAATTGTTGTGCTGTTGAAAATAAGAGAGCTTTAGAGCTCCTAAAATAACTCTCCTAGCTCAGCCTAATGCAATTAAAGTTACTGATGTACATAATATGAAAACTGGGAGCTCTTCCTGTTAATAACCACTGTGTAACCAAGGTAATCCATTTCATTAATTTAATATACACTTTTGTATCCCTCGATAATAGACATATAATTAAAGGGATAGGTTTTGCATTCCAAAATTAAAATTTGTAAAGGGCAGTTATAGAAAAACAAGGCATTTGCTTAATTATTGCTCAATATCATCCTGGTTAACACTTTTTTGTTTTATTAAAGTATCAGTGCTAAAATTGAGAACAAATTGATATAGGTACTGATGAATTTTATCAATAGGAATGCTGCCTGGTGAAGATGAAAAGAAAGTAATAAATTATTGTAGAATATGTGGCTGGTGTGCTTAAAAATACATATTGAAGTTGGAAAAGGTCCATATTTAATTAAATATTTTATTGTGCTGATGTCAAAATACTAAAAATATTTACTTTTTTATTTTTTCAGAGTATTGATCAGAAATTATGGCAAGTTGATTGTTATTTTATATTTCATAAAATCTTTGACCAGAAGCTAAAATTGTATAAAAGCCAAGAAAGTAGATTTTTAGTAGACATACAAAAGACATCTAAAGGAACAATGAAACTGAAGAAATTATGTTTAAAAATTTAGGAGTCTAGGTGATTGATTAGAAAATTATTAAATTGAGAAACAATATTCCCTCAGTTTAGTATTCTGAGAAAAGATGAAAAATCCTATATTTGTTTATTCCAAATATTTCATA
>WBNO01031674.1:1708-14105 GCA_013400575.1 Peucedramus taeniatus | reverse complement strand
TTTAATTTTAATTTTAATTTTAATTACCTCTCATTTCACAGCTTAATGAACATTTTGCATAAGAACATATTTTATTCATTTTCCCGGGGAAAATTGAGTTTTCCCAACCTCATTTTTTGGCAGGAATGATCGTTAGGATAATTCCAACAAATTGGGGAGAAATTGAAAGCATCTGCAGCGAAAAAAAACAACTTTGGGACAAAAGGACAGCAGAACTGGACAAACCCAAAATGGGAATTTTCAGCAGTGGAAGATGCCCCAAACTGGGATTTTTCTCCTCAAAATAAACACTGGATGAAGGTGGCTCCTAATGGGCTCATTTTAGATGGATTTAAGTGGATGGAAATCAGCTTTTCTTTCCATTTGGGTGCATTGACAGTCAAGGAGCCAGGGAATTATTTAGAATAGGAAAGGAAAAAAAAAACCCTAAAAATGGTTAAAATGCATTTTTGTTAGAAATAACACACTGAGTGAAAACTGAATTTAATTTCTATTTAATGTTGGACAGCATCCTTGGGGAAAATAATTCCAACATGCTCTGAATTAGGCACATTTTCCCATAAAACTTTAGTTTTCCTATTTTTTTCCATAAAACTTGAGTTTTTGTCTTTTTTTTCCATAAAACTTTAGTTGTAGGAATGGGATTTTCACCATTTTTTCCATGAGAATCAGGATATTAAAGAAAAAAGTCTCAATTTTACATCAAAATGTGAAATACCTTGATAAAAAATGCAGTTTTGATGGGGTTCCTATGGGATTTCCCACAGTTCTGGTCTGGTTCCTGAAGGTCCTGTTGGCACAGCTTTGGGGTCGCAGCATTTTGGGGTTGGGCACAGCATCTCAAATCCCAAATCCCACACCCCAAATCCCACATCCCACATCCCAAATCATGCATCCCAAATCCCAAATCCCACATCCTAAATCCCACATCCCAAATCCCAAATCCTGGACCCCAAATCATGCATCCTAAATGCCGCATCCCAAATCCTTAATCCTGCACCCCAAATCACGCATTCCATATCCCTCATCCCAAATTCTGCACTTCAAATCCTGAACCCCAAATCCAAAATCCTAAATGCTGCATTTCAAATCCCGTACCCCAAATTCCACATCCCTTTTCCTGCATCCTGCATCCCAAATCCCATATCCCACATCCTGCACCCCAAATCACGCATTCTAAATCCCGCATCCCAAATCCCAAATCTTGCATTTCAAATCCCTCATCCCAAATTCCGCACCTCAAATCCTGCACCCCAAATCCAAAATCCTAAATGCTGCATTTCAAATCCCGTACCCCAAATCCCACATCCCACATCCTGCACCCCAAACCCCACACCCCGCACCCAAACCCCTCACCCCAAATCCATCACCCCAAATCCCGAATCCTGCACTCCACATCCCTCATCCCTCACCCCAAATCCCTCACCCCAAATCCCGCATCCCGCACCCCAAATCCTGCATCCTAAATCCCACACTCCAAATCCCAAATCCCAAATCGCACACCCCAAATCCCACATGCTGCACTCCAAATCCCACACCCCGCACCCAAACCCCTCACCCCAAATCCATCACCCCAAATCCCACATCCTGCACTCCAAATCCCTCATCCCTCACCCCAAATCCCTCACCCCAAATCCTGCATCCTGCACTCCAAATCCCTCATCCCTCACCCCAAATCCCTCACCCCAAATCCCGCATCCTGCACTCCAAATCCCTCATCCCTCACCCCAAATCCCTCACCCCAAATCCCGCATCCTGCACTCCAAATCCCTCATCCCTCACCCCAAATCCCTCACCCCACATCCCGCACCCCCTAATCCGCCGCTCCCGCAGCCGCAGCCGCTCATTAACGGCTCCTCATTTCCATGAATCCCCAGGAACGGGACTCAAACCAGCCCCTGCTCGGAGCGATCAAAACAAATCCGTGCCACATGAAAGCGGCGGGGTTGAGGCAGAGGTGAGCAGCTCCACCAGCGATTCCCACACTTTCATCCTTTTTTTTTTTCCCGTCCTCTCCGTCATTTCTCGCGGAGCGGTGAAGCTCAGGCAGGGATTTGATGGCTCCGAGATCTGAGGGCTTGGCTGTCAGGGGATGCTCCGCGTTTAGCATCGGTAATCAACCCCAGAGCTGCCGCTTTTCCCAACGCAGAGTCACAAAATCCCTCCCAAAGCAAACCCAAAATCCATCCCAAATCAAACCTGAAATCCATCCCAAAGCAATCCCAAAATCCAGCCCAAAGCAAACCCGAAACTGTCCAAAAGCAAACCCAAAGTCAGTCCCAAAGCAAACCCAAAATTCCTCCCAAAGGAATCCCTAAATCGTTCCCAAAGCAAACCCGAAACTGTCCAAAAGCAAACCCAAAATCCCTCCCATGGCAAACCAAAATCCCCCCCAAAGCAAATCCAAAATCCCCCCCAAAGCAAATCCAAAATCCCTCCCAAAGCAAACCCCAAATCAGTCCCAAAGCACCCCTGCTGTGGGCAGCCACACCTTCCACCATCCCAGGGACACTTCCAGGGATGGGGCAGCCACAGCTCCTCTGGGAATTCCATCCCAGACAGGAATTCCAACCCAAAATGCCATGGAAATCTCCCGTATTCCAGGTCAAACCCGTTAAAGCTGGAATTTTTAGGTCAAATCCTTCTTTGCTCACACTTCCGAGATCCCAAAACACCTCTTGGCTGTGGGGGGAGTTTTATTTTATTTATTTTATATTTTTTTATTTTATTTATTTACTAATTCCAGCAATAAACGGGAGCTGGAATCCTATTTATTGCTGGAATTGCCATGGAGGCTTTGATGAGGAAACCTGATGGGGACCTTTCCTTAATTTCCTTAATTCTGCTTAATTGGCCGTGGCTTCATTGTCCCCTGTGCAGCGAGAGCTCGTTAAGGTGGCACTAAAACAGAAGGGGAGGGAGGAAATCAGAGCGGAGCGAAGGAAGGGATTTGTGGAGAGGCTCCGGGAGCCGAGATCGGCACCTGGGAGCTCATTCCCACTCGGAAAACACCGGGAATGATGGATGGAGGCGCTTAGGAGCACCCTGACAGCAATCAAGGGGGTGATCCATCCCAGAGCTGGCGGAATTCCAGCGGCTCGGCCCCGCACAGCGCCGTGGGAAAGGCTCGGAGGGATCTGGGGAGCGCGGTGGGAATTGTGAGCTCCTGGGGATTCTGCTCCTGTTGGAGCTGTTTCATAGGATGGATGTTCTGGATTCTGTTCCCATTAGAGCCCTTCCATAGGATGGAAGTTCTGGATTCTGCTCCCATTTGAGCCGTTCCATGGGATGAAGTTCAGGATTCTGCTCCCATTTGAGCCGTTCCATGGGATGGAAGTTCAGGATTCTGCTCCCGTTGGAGCCATTCCATGGGATGGAAGTTCGGGATTCTGGTCCCATTAGAACTCTTCCATGGGATGGAAGTTCTGGGATGGAAGTTCTGGGAAGCAGCATAGATTCTGTTCCTGTTGGACCTATTCCATGGGATGGAAGTTCTGGATTCTGCTCCCGTTGGAGCCCGTCCATGGGATGAAAGTTCTGGATTCTGCTCCTGCTGGAGCTGCTCCATGGGATGGAATTTCTGGGAAGCAGCGTGGATTCTGCTCCTGTCGGAGCTGTTCCATGGGATGGAAGTTCTGGGAAGCACCAGCGCCTCAGCACAGTGAAACCCAAGCCAGGAGCTGCTCAGGGTGGGGAACAAACATCACCCTGAGCTCATTCCAGGAAAACGCCAGATCCCAGCCTCTGGAAAAGCTCGGGAAAGGCTCAGAGGGAGGCCACAGGGACTGGCAGGGGGTGCTGGGGGGAAGTGCAGCTCAGCAGCTCCGTTTGGGGCTGGATCTGCTGGTTTCTCCCAGGATGAGAGGGAACGGCCTCAGCTGTGCCAGGTGGGACTTCCACAGGAATTTCTCCATGGAAAAGGTTGTTAAACACTGCATGGGAAGGTTGGGAGTCCCCATCCCTGGAGGTGTCCCTGCGGCACTCAGAGCTCTGGACTGGGGACAAGGTCAGACTTGGTGACCTTGGAGTGTTTTCCAGCCTCAGTAATTCCACAATTCCCATCTGTGATTCCACAATCCCGGAGCTGTGCAGGACCGGGATTGGAACCAGCTGAGTGTCAGAGCCCCACCACAGCCACGGCCACCCAGCAGGGACATTTCCAGCGTCCCCTCCTTGGCTCCGGAGCGCGGCTCAGCCGTTTCCTCCCCGCCTCCCATCCGCCACCAAACCCCACCTGCTCCTCTCCTCCGGCTCTCAGGTACAAAGCAGCACAAGTGCTTTGTAATTTAGTTGAAAGAAAGGAGGTATTTTCTTTTTAATCCCCTAAACGCCACCTTTATTTTTCCTGCAAAGCGCCAAATCGCGCGGATTTTTTTTTTTTTTTAATAATTTTTTTTTTCCCCTCTTTTTTTTAAACTTTAGAGGAGAAATTAATGCACGGAACGAAAGAGCAGAGAGAACAAAGCAGAGGGGGTTTGTTTGTCCCCAGCAAAGGCTGCAGATGACAGCCACATGCCCGGCCACTGCAGGTACGGCACCAGATTCGCACGGCTTTGTCTCCTGCCTTTGATACCTCAAATTAAAATGAGCTGGAGGACGGTAATTAAAAAAAAAAAGAAAAAAATCCAACCCAAAAAACTCCCAAATCCTGAGAACCACTTGGCGTTTTGCATTTGGATCCCTCCTGCCTCAAGGTTTAACCCTGTGAGGGATCTCTCTGGGAATGGGTTTTCCATGGGAGCTGTGGCTGCTCTGTCCCTGGAATGTCCAAGGCCGGGTTGGAGCAGCCTGGGGTAGTGGGAGGTGTCCTTGGGGGTGGCTTTGGGGCCTCTCCCGACCCAAACCATTCCAGGATTGCATGTTTAAGGGAACAGGGCATGGACTGAGCCCATTTCCAGCAGAATTCCTGCTTTCCAGGTCGCCCCACGGCCATGAAGGTGTGATCCCTCCCAGCATTGCCTCTGCTCCTCTCCTCCTCCTCTGGGACCAAGATAAGGGTGCACAGAGCCCCTGTTTGGGACAATTCCCTGCAGGAATTCCAGCAGGAAAACCAAGCACACAGATTTTGGGGGTCTGGCAGTGCTGCAGATGGGGGTGGGGGTGCAGGAGCAGGTCCAGGTCACAGGGAAAGGACCCCAAAGGGCTCATTAAAGCCCCTCTGACTTGTGGGAACATTGGCATCCATTCCCAGCCCCAATTCCTGCTCAGAACTAAGTGCTCCAGCCCTGATCCCAATTCCTATCAACCCTGATCTCAGTTCCTACTCAGAGGAAACTGCTCCAGCCCTGGTCCAAATTCCTGCTATCCCTGATCCCAATTCCTGCTACCCCTGATCCCAATTCCTGCTCAGAGCAAACTATTCCAGCCCTGATCCCAATTCCTGCTACCCCTGATCCCAATTCCTGCTCAGAGGAAACTATTCCAGCCCTGATCCCAATTCCTGCTCAGATCAAGCTGCTCCAGCCCTGATCCCAATTCCTGCTCAGAGCCAAGTGCTCCAGCCCTGATCCCAATTCCTGCTACCCCTGATCCCAATTCCTGCTCAGAGCCAAGTGCTCCAGCCCTGGTCACAGGCAGCTGATTGGGATCTCACCTAACGGGGATCAACTCACCCAGGAAATCACAGACCCCGAACTCGGGGCGGAGCAGAAATCAGTCCCTGCTCTCCCCTCGCTGATCCCTGTCAGATCCGGGGGGTCCGGCCACGTTCAGGGGTTCAGGGGATGTGGCAGCGTCCCCGGGTGCCTCATGGAACCCAGATCCAGCCTCTTCCCTAATTATCCCCCCTGGGAATGCGCTGGAGTAAACACTCCACAACTCCACGGGTAATTTATGCGGCTGCTGCCTTTGTGTTTCAGAACAAGCTGGGCCCTTTTTTGTTGGTTTTTTTTCGTGGTTTTTTTTTTTCAATTTAATTGCTTGATGAAAAGTCCCATCAGTGCTGTCGGCACGAATAATGTCCCCAAATAAGGGATGCCCACCTGGCACCCAAATGGCTCAGCGGGAATTAGAGCCCACAAAGGGGCAGGGGGAGGGAGGGGGGCACGAGGTGACCCCCAAAGCCACTTGCAGAGCTGGGAAAAGGCTGGGCTGGTGCAAATGGTGCCATCCCTGCCCTTGGCAGCGATTCCCAGACCCTCCCCAGCTCCCTGTGGATCTGTTTCAGCCCAGCCCTGGGACAGGGTGTCCCACCAGGATGACAAATGTCACACAAATGTCACAGCACCTCCCAGCCCTTCCCCAGATCCCCAAAACCAAACCCCAGCTCTGGGCTGAGCTCTGTGTGCTGGGAACAGATCCCAGCCCAAACCTCGCTTTCCAGCCAGGCTTACGGCAAAAAAAAAAAAAAAAAAAAAAAAAAAAAAAAAAAAAAAAAGGCAGAAAAAAGATGTGAAGAAAAGCAAAATCTCTGAATCAAATCTCTTCATAAACCCCAAGAAGGATTCTGGGTTTGTTTCCCTCTTGTGCTGCACCAGCAGCAGGATGAGGATTCATTAATTTGCTGTCTCTGTGCTTGGATGATTCCCGAGTTTTTTGGCTGCTTTGCCACAGGTGATTTTTGGAACAGGTGCATCCTCCTCGCGGGCAGCACCGATAATTGATTTGTCATTATTAGGGAGATAATTTACTTAAACTCGGTATCAGGCCCTGATTCCAGCCTGGGATTAGTGCAGCCTGATCAGATTAAAGGAGACTCTGCCAGGTCTGGACGCTGCCAGGCCAGGAGCTGGAGCCTTGGTGCAAAAGGGTTTTGTGTTAAAAAATACCTTAAAAGTCATCCCGGAGTGTGGGACAATTCCCCAGCTGCTCCCTGCTCACTCCCTGGGTGAATCCTGGCAGGATTCCTCCTTGAACCGAGCACCCAGCACTCCAAACCCCAAAGGAGCGACCCCAAATTGGGTTTTGTGGAGTTTTGCTGGATTCTCGTGGTTTTGCAGCTCACTCACAGAACTGTGCGGTGCCTGCAGCTCCCTCCCATCTACCACAGCCCCCAGGCGGCTCCAGCTCCATCCCGGGCCCATTTCCATCCCTCAGCCCCCTCCAAAATCCCTGGAAGGGGTGGGAGGGGCAGGAGGGGTTGTTCGGGAGAGGCAGTGAGGGCAGAGGGGGATGCTCAGAAGAAACAACCTCCTCCTCTCCCTCATTTTCCTCCTCCTTCTCCTTCCCCTTCTCTTCCTCCTCCTTTTCCTTCCCCTTCTCCTCCTTCTCCCTCTTCTTCCCCTTCTCCTCCTCCTCCTCTTCCTCCTCCTTCCCCTTCTCCTATTCCTTCTTCTCCTTCCCCTCCTCCTTCTCCTCCTCCTATTCCTCCTCCTTCTTTCTTCTCCTTCTCCTTCTCCTCCTTCTCCTCCTCCTATTCCTTCTCCTTCTCCTTTTCCTCCTCCTTCTTCCCCTTCTCCTTCCCTTCTCCTTCTCCTCCTCCTATTCCTTCTCGTTCTCCTCTTCCTCCTCCTTCTTCCCCTTCTCCTCCTCCTTCTCCTTCTCCTCTTCCTCCTCCTTCTTTCCCTTCTCCTCCTCCTCCTCCNCCTCCTCCTTCCCCTTCTCTTCCTCCTCCTCCTCCTCCTCCTCCTCCTCACCTGCGTCTCCCCCGCCACCCGCGGCGAGCCCGGGGCCGCCGGGCGCTGACAAAGACGTTGTTTAGCAGCTTGTCAGAGCTGTAAATTGGCCGAGCAGCGGAGCCGTTTGCATTCTCCACGGGGCTTGAACTGAGAATTAAACAGCGGCAGCAACTGCTGCTGCTGCCTGATGGAGCAAATCAATTCTCCCTCCTCCTCCTCCTCCTCCTCCTCCTCCTGCTGCTGCTCCTGCTCCCGGCCCGGATTCAGGAGGGCAGGATTTGCCACGCAGTCCTTGAGGGCCGGCGCAAAAAGGCAGAGAGAGATCAGGGCAATTAACCTGAAAGGCCCCTGGAGAGCGAGAGAGGAGGAGATCGGGGGGGAAAACTCCGGATCCGAGCCCTCCATCTGCCCGCGCGCTGCTTTAATTGATCCGCGAGTCAATCACAGCGGCGGCCGCGGCTCCTCCCGGGCTGCGCTGAGCTCGGCTCAAAGCAAACACGGCCGGGGCAGAGCGGGGTCCTCGGCACGGCCGGGGGGTGACACGGGGACACGGGGGACAGCCAGGCTGCCACCCCCAGCAGCAGGTGACCCTGGGGTGTTTTGGGTGCGGGGTGATGGCTGCAGAGAAATTCGGGGAGCGGATTTGGTGAGGAGTGTCCGGCACTGCTCGGGTGAGCCCGCGGGTGTCCCCGGCATGGGTTTGGTCACATCATCCTGTCCCCAGCCAGCACCGCCGGCTGTTCCCCGGGCCAAGGGGGTTGTCAGGAAAATCAATCCACAAACATCAGAGGTTTATGCTCAAAAAGGAGACAGGGGAGTCCTTTTACTTTATTGGAATAAAGGGAGAGGCCATGGGGCATTCCCATGGGGTCTCTCCAATTTTTGGAGGATGCAGCCTCCTTTTTATCCCAATTTTTGGAGGATGCAGCCTCCTTTTTATCCCAATTTCCCAGACGCATTTCCCTTCTCTTTCCTCATTTCTGAGGTACTTGAGAGGTCCAGACTTCCCAAAACGCCTGATACCAGAGATTTCCCTCTAATGTATTATTCCCTCTAATGTCCCCTCCCTTTTAATTTTTAATCCTTATGGAATTTAGGGGTTTCCCCCATTGCTTCTTTCATCTTTCAATATCCCATTTCATTTATCAGCCAACCTACAGTTTGTAAACGCAAACACCTTTTTCCATTCCTCAATGGGAATCTTTCCCATTGTTTCTTTTATCTCCCAGTGCTGTTTTTATCTACCAGCAGACCCACAGCTTGTTTGGAAAGACAAATCTCTCATTCCTCTCAGGCTGACTCAGGAGGAAGGGGCTGCACGGCCCCATCCGTACCCACCCTAACCCGGCTCCTCCTCCGGGGAGGCGCTGAGGGATCCCCGGGCAGCAAAGCACGGCCGGGAGCTCCTGCAGCTCCCCCAGCACCCCCGAGCCCGGGGCAGCCCCGCGGAGCTCGCCCGACATCGGCGACACTTCCCTGGATCCCCACCCCACGCGGCTTCTCCTCCCTTCCTCAGCTCCCAAATTCCCCTTTTGCTCCCTCGGGGCCTCGCAGCTCCTCAGGTGAGGCAGAGCAGCGGATCCAGGTGGGGCCGGGGGGGCTGCCCACATCCTGATATTCCCACTTTATCCAGGATTCATCCCACATCCTGGTATTCCCACATTATCCAAGATTCATCCCACATCCTGGTATTCCCACATTATCCAAGATTCATCCCACATCCTGGTATTCCCACATTATCCAAGATTCATCCCACATCCTGGTATTCCCACATTATCCAAGATTCATCCCACATCCTGGTATTCCCACATTATCCAAGATTCATCCCACATCCTGATATTCCCACATTATCAAGGAGTTCATCCCTGACACCCCGATATTCCCACATTATCCAGGATTCATCCCGCATCCCTGATATTCCCACATTGTCCAAGCATTCATCCCACATCCTGGTATTCCCACATTATCCAGGATTCATCCCGCATCCCTGATATTCCCACATTGTCCAAGCATTCATCCCACATCCTGGTATTCCCACATTATCCAGGTGCTCATCCCACATCCCTGATATTCCCACATTATCCAGGGATTCATTCCTGATATCCCCAATATTCCCACATTATCCAGGATTAATCCCTGATATCCCTGATATTCCCACATCCCCAATATTCCCACATTGTCCAGGCATTCATCCCACATCCTGATATTCCCACATTATCCAGGATTAATCCCTGATATCCCTGATATTCCCACATCCCCAATATTCCCACATTATCCAGTCCATCCCACACCCCTGATATCCCCCCCTTTTCCCAGCGTTCATCCCCGATATCCCAGCTCATCACCCGAGTGAGGAACCTCAGCCTCAGCCCGAGGCTGGGATCAGCCTGGGATCACGGCCGGGTTTGGGATGAGACAATCCTTGAGGCCTCTCCCAACCCATTCCAGGATTCCCTCTCCCTCCCCCATTCCCCATCCCCCAGCCCTGCTCCCCACCCATTTTTGGGGCGCAGCCGCCCCTGCCCCACCCCAAACCCGTCTCATCCCCAGGATCCCAATCCCCGGATCCCTCTTGCCGCGTTTAGCGCGGGTGAAGGAGGGGAGCAGCAAACATCATCTTTATTTTAAAATAAAGCCAGAAAAACCCCCGGGGCCCGCGCGGCGCCCTCGGCGGAGCTCTCTGGCTCTGTGATTTCCCTTCCGAAGACAATTCCGCTCCTGCAGCCGGCTCCGGGAGCTGCTTTGTTCTGGGAGTGCCGCGCACGCTGTGAAATCGCCGCTCCCGGAGAGCGCTGATGAGTGCGGGGATGCTCTGATTGTGATTAACCCGGGATGGCTTTTCCCTGCTCCGGGATGTGCCAGATGGAGACGCTTCCTCGCCTTTTGGAGCCCTCTCCAGCCCTTCCAAACCTGCCTGCCAGGACCCTGCCCAGCCCAGTTGGTTTACATCCCAAAAAAATCTATTGAGCACCGTTATCCCAGCCTGGGCATGGATAAAAATGCAGCTCCAACAATATTTCGTGATCCTGAGGAATTGGGAGCACGGGGATCTCTTCCCCTCATTCCGGGGCTGGGAGGAGAGGCCGGATCCCATCCCAAAGGATTGGGAGCACTGGGATCTCTCCCCTCATTCCCGAGCCAGGAGGGGGAGGAGAGGCCGGATCCCATCCCAAAGGATTGGGAGCACTGGGATCTCTCCCCTCATTCCCGAGCCAGGAGGGGGAGGAGAGGCCGGATCCCATCCCAAAGGATTGGGAGCACTGGGATCTCTCCCCTCCTTCCAGGGCTGGGAGGAGAGAATGGATCAGATCCTGAGGGATTGGGAGCACTGGGATCTCTCCCCTCATTCCGGGGCTGGGAGGAGAGGCCGGATCCCATCCCAAAGTATTGGGAGCACTGGGATCTCTCCCCTCATTCCCGAGCCGGGAGGAGAGAATGAATCAGATCCTGGGCTATTGGGAGCACTGGGATATCTTCCCTCATTCCCCCTCATTCCCGAGCCGGGAGGAGAGGCCGGATCCCATCCCAAAGGATTGGGAGCACTGGGATCTCTCCCCTCATTCCCGAGCCGGGAGGGGGAGGAGAGGCCGGATCCCATCACAAGGAACTGGGAGCACTGGGATCTCTCCCCTCATTCCCGAGCCGGGAGGAGAGAATGAATCAGATCCTGGGCTATTGGGAGCACTGGGATATCTTCCCTCATTCCCCCTCATTCCCGAGCCAGGAGGAGAGGCCGGATCCCATCCCAAAGGATTGGGAGCACTGGGATCTCTCCCCTCATTCCCGAGCCGGGAGGGGGAGGAGAGGCCGGATCCCACCCCAGGCCATTGTGCCGCGATGAAAGGAGCAATCAGCGGCTGAAAGGAGCAATCACAGCCTGGCGCCTCCTCTGCGCCATCCCTGTGGGGTCTCGGCCTCCCGGAGCAGCTCTGGGGGGTTTGTTCTGCCCCAGATCCCTCTCTGATCCCTCTCCCCGTTTCCCCCACCCTCCAATCACCGCTCCTCGTCTCCATCCCAGCAGAGATTCCCAAGGCGAGGAACCGAAGCGAGAATCGTTCCTTCTGCTGTCGCTACAACGTTTGGCACCGATCTTCTCTGTCCTTCAGATGTTCCAGGGATTGATTTTGCATCAGCTGCCTCTCCCTCGGCTCCGGGCCCGATAAAATCACACAGACACCTCGGAGAGCTCCGTCTCCCGCTCCGGGGCAGCACCTTTAGGGCCGGGAGAAGTGACAGCTGCTGCCAGCGGCCCTAAAAGCCGAGCCCCAGGCAGATAAAAGTTCTGACAGGACTCGGAGAGGTGGAAATATCTCCCTGTGCCTCTCTCAAAGGGATGCTTGGCTGAGCCGCAGAGCTGGGAAGGAAAGGGAAGGGGCTGGAGGAGCACTCAGCCCCTCTGGCTGCGGGATTTTCTCCCTTTTGGAGAGGGGAGGATTGATTCCACGAATTTATTGGGTGGTTATGGAATGATGGCTCGATGGAGGTTTGGGGTTGTGTGTGAAAATCCGTGTAATTCCAGCCCCAGGTGGGTGAGGCTCTGCAGGGATTCCCAGCCACAGATCTGGACAAAAACATCCCCCGGAGGAGGTTTTGGGGCTGTGTGTGAAAATTCCTGTTATTCCATTCCTCAGGAATGCTCAGGTGAGACTCTCCAAGGATTCCCAGCCACAGATCTCAACTGAAACACCCCCCAAGAAACCCCACAGATCCCCCCCAAACTGCAGCCTGAGCACGTCCCAGACCCAAGCCCGGATTCTCTGCACGGATCCAAGCCCGGCTTGCAGAGCCTCCCAAATCCCCATCCTGGAGCAGGAACCTCCCAAATCCCCATCCTGGAGCAG
>WBNO01031671.1:120162-141085 GCA_013400575.1 Peucedramus taeniatus | reverse complement strand
TCTAATTAATAAATTAAGAGTGTAAGTCTTACATGGACTCAGTACGTGTGGAATACGTGGAAGAAAAACAAGGCAGGGCTCTTGTTCATAGATCCATGAAAATTCTGGAATTGGCTTTCCCTGCCTTTGGCTCAGTAAGCGCGGCTCAGGGGCCTCTGTTGTGTGGTTCCATGGTGTAATGGTTAGCACTCTGGACTCTGAATCCAGCGATCCGAGTTCAAATCTCGGTGGAACCTGAAAGTTTTTGCCCCACAAACGTTTATTTCCTGCTCAGGACCATGGAAAGTGACTTTGAGGCGTTTTTCGTGGACTGCTGGAACTGCATAAACATTCCGTGCCATAGACATCCCATGCCTCGTGGAAAACCTATCTAAAGTAGGTGAACAACCAGTCAGAGAGTTCTCCTGGCTTTCCCCCCAGCATATCTATTATTTATTGCAGCCAGGTTAGTACTTTCTGACAAATTACCTGAAGAATCTCAGACATGTCACAGCATATTGTTTGCTTTTCTTTGTGTGCTTTGAATCGCCTGTGTGGAAACACAGTTCAAATTCTGCATCAGCAGAGCTGGTGGCAGCTGCTGAGCTCGGCAGGGATGAGGTTTTGGGGTGTCTCTGACAGCAGATGTTCTCCAGTGTTCAGGTTTGCTTTGTGCCCTCATTACACCAGGGGTGACCTTATTGTGGCCGTCCGCTGCCCAAAGGGGCTCCAGGAGAGCTGGAGAGGGACTGGGGACAAGGGACTGGAGTGACAGGACAAGGGGAATGGCTTCACTCTGCTGGAGGGAGGGTTAGATGGGATATTGGGAAGGAATTCTTCCCTGTGAGGGTGGCACGGCCCTGGCACAGGGTGCCCAGAGAAACTCGATGCTCCATCACTGGCAACATTCAAGGCCAGGTTGGACGGGGCTTGGAGCAAGCTGGGACAGTGGAAGCTGTCCCTGCCCATGGCCTGGGGATGGAACTGGCTGGTCTTTAAGGTCCCTTCCAACCCAAACCATCCCACGATTCTGTGAAGACAACGAACATGGCAGAAACTCGGAACAAACACGAGTGTTTAGGCCGTGTTAAATTCCCGTCGGTCACCCAAGGGCAGATCGGGCAATGATTTCCCACGGGGATTTGTTTGCTATGGATTAATTGTGGGGGCTGGCGGCGGGGTGAGGCACCGCCCGGTTCTATGGTGTAATGGTCAGCACTCTGGACTTTGAATCCAGCGATCCGAGTTCAAATCTCGGTAGAACCTGTCCCTGGCCTGTCTTTTTCCGCTTCCGAGCGCGCTGAGGCTCCAGCCCAGCGCCTCAGAGTCTCCCGCGCCCCAACTTTCATGCTCTGCCCAATTTTCTTCAATGCAACGAAATTAACAGAAGACTTTATATAATTCTCGCTACTTTTAAATCAGGTGTTTAATTGTATTTTACTGCTGTTTTACATCTACTATTTTGGGGGAGGAAAAAATGGCATTTACACTGTGGAAAACTTCCTCAGGCAGATGTGCAGAATTCGGACATTATTTTTCAGATGCATCCAACTACTCACTTGGAAAATAAGGGCAGAAATGCAGTGTTCTGGGATAAACTGCAGAATTTAAATGAATATTCCCTCTGCTTCACTGACACAAACCCTCAGTAGTTATTTTTAATTTCCAGAGCAGCTAAGGACATCTTACACCTTGGCTCCCCTCCTCCAAACCTGTCCTACGAGTCACTTGTTTACACAGCAACAGGAGCAAGCCTGCTCTGTTCAACCTCCTCCTCATCCTCTGGCCAGGTAACCCTTGGAAAAAACACAGACCACCTTCAAATCGAGTCATTTAGGAGAAATCCAGGTTCCAACTGCTCAAGAGAACATATGGAAATGTTTGCTCAATTCATTAAATTTTGTGATGAAAAATTTCTAGTGATGAAAAAAAATCCCTTGTCTGTGTCAGGGCTGATTTTCATCCTTTCCTCAATAGCTGGATCAGGTCACACACACAAAAAAGATCTTTTCCTGTGCACCAGTGTTTTAAATTTCTCTATCCAGTAACCTCAGCACAAGCAGCCACTCCCACAGGCTGGCTCCAACATCATTCTCCCCAGCACAAGAGCTTTAAAGCCAGGGCTTGTCTGCCTTGCAAGGAATCAATCCATTAACTGACAGTTCTAGAGAGCTAATTACCATTCCAGCAATCTGGCAACTTATTCCTTCCATTTAGCAGAGCTTGAGGTGCAGCTGTAATCCAGAAGTCCCATCAAGGGCTGATACAGTACTGGTGCCACAGATGTGCCCCAGACAAACCCCCTGGGTGAAACCAGGTGTGCTTAAAGGGTTAAACTTTTACATGGAATGAGACAGAACCAGGGCAGAATTGAGTACTGAGATTTATTCACAATTCATGGTCATGCTGCACTGGAAAACAAAGCACCAAAATTTGGGTAACTGAACATCATCCAGGTATAATCCAGCTGAGACTGCTGCATTGAATATTTGCATTACTCTGGGGGACAGCAGAGCCCAGGGCTGCCCAGATCCTTGGCCACAGGGGACACACACAGCTGCTATGGCTGAGGGAAACCTCCTGCAGCAGGCAAAGGAACTTCACAAAATGCTGCAGCAGTCTCAGAGCAAAGCACCATAACCCCAAGAATCCAGCACCTGACATGCTCAAGTCAAGAACATCCCAAGAAATTTTATAAATTCATTTACTATGTCCAATTCCTTTCCCACAATCCCTCCAGTTTATAATTTTCTGAAAATCCTCTTGTCTCAGCACAAAATTAAAGGGAGAGGTAAAGCACTATGGCTGTGGCCATGTCAGGAGCTTTTCCTGTTGCTGAAGAGGCAGTAGCAATAGAAATTATTAGGGAATCAGGGAATCCAATTAGGGAATTAAATAGTGCTGTAATTTCAGAAGTGGGGCTACAAAAGCATATTGTCAACATTAATGGACTTTCTAACTGCAGATTTAAAAGCCAGAATCAAACCTTAGGCAAGTATTTCACTACATATGAAGCTGCAACAATGTTTTCTCATCTATGTTAAAACTTCAATGAAAGCAGGTGAAGGGGGAAATATTTACAGGATAGAACTTTTCTTTCCTTTTAAACTGGCACTTTAAAGAAAAGGCCTTTGAAAAATGAAAACATTTTACTCCAAAAAGTCTTATAAAACAAAAGCTGATCAAAAAAACCCCCCACAAAACAAACAAAAAGACACATCTCAGTTACTCAGGTAATAATAATACATTCTGTGTAGCCACTTGTCATGGTTTTGCATAGGAGACATTTAGGGAAGTGATGGAAAGGTTTGTTATGCATAACCATAACACCACTACAAGCTCAGTTAGATGCCTTGTCTTTAAAAAAGAATTCTGCAGCAGACAAATCAACAGCTCTGCACTGTGACTACCTCAATAGGTTAAAGCCCTTGAGCAGATGGAAGAAATGGTGGATCCAGCTGGAACAGGTTATTTTGGACACCGAGTCACTGATTTCCCTTGCAATAGGAGCAGAGCAGATTGATTTCACCCCCTGCCCAGCCCATTCCTGGGCTCCCCCAGCAGCACAGGGAGTGAGGCCCCTCAGTGCTGCAGGCAAGCACTGGCCAAAGTGCCACCCAGCCCTGGGAGGATCCATCACACTGTGCACACAGCTCAGGGCCTGCTTTCAGAACAGCAAGGCAGCTCTTGTGTAGGTTACTGAGGATTTCCTCAGAAAAGCAAACTGGTTTTGTACCATTTCACTCAGTATACACACATAAAAAAATAAGCACACTGTACAAAGAGCAGCAGAGATATAATTTAAACATGCATCCAGCTACAAACCATATATACAGAGAAACAGGCCTATACAAACAGAACAGGACCACTTTATTACATTACAATTCTGGTGGAGTTTTTGGAGGGAATCATGGCAGATAAAGAAAATCAGAGCAAAGGAGGTGGATGTTGCTTCTGAAAGTAATCTGTTTTGAAATGTCACACAACACCCCCACCTTTCTCCAGCAGATATCTATTACAGTTCCAGCTACACACAGCTCTTCCCACAACTTCTGGACTCATTTCCTGTACAGAGGTAGATTTCTGTAGATGTTCTGATATTGCACCACGTTAAGTATGGTTCTATCACAAGGAACAACTTGCAAAGGCTAATTCATATAATTCATGGGCATAATCTCATTGTGGGCATTCAGGTAGTGCAGTAAATTAAATTCATTTGCACTTGAAAGAAAACCTCCCTGCAAGTGTAATGCTTTGTTATTTAGGTGGAGGTCCAATGGAAAGCTACAATTTTTAACAGCTTCACATTAAGAGAGCTATTTCTTGTCAGCAGGGTGACACTTCACTGTCGCTCTGCTTTTCAGCCTCCCTGGTCTAGCCAATGCCAGGTCTTCCCCTGCCTTCCCTGATGCTTCATTCCATTCCACTGTGCCCAGGTTAAATGTGCATTTTAAACACTCATAGGTTTTTGCAGGATTTCTTATTCATACAAGCAATTGTAATATTGAAGAAATTTGCAAGAAGATTGATTCAAACTGCATGAAATGGTGAAAAAAGCCCATCCACACTCAGGCTGCATAAGGAAACCCAGAACTTTGCTTGCTTCTAACAGCCATTAATTGTGAACAGATCCAATGCTACCAGGAAAATCTGAAGAAGTCTGGCAGGAGTCTTAATTTCTTTTGTCCATCACATTCTTGAATAACTGACAACTGGGGAAGTTGCAGACAAGCTGAATGGCAGTACCACTTCACAATGTCTGTTAAATGAACCTCTATAGCACATTTATAAAAATAAGTGCATCAAAAATCATGATGCCAATGTGTTGTAACTCTGATGAGCTCACAAGCATTGTCAGTAGTTTTTCTCAGAGGCACCCCAGGAAGTTATTTTTTGCAGAAGTCTTTCAACAGGGAGACAAATGAAAATACAATCTGGGCATGTTCCACTCTCAGAGAGAAGCCAAAGCAAGCAGCACCACTACTCCTGGCTGCAAGCTTGGCAGAAAACTTACATGGAAAGAAAGTTCTCTTTTTGTACCAACTAACCTATTTGGAGCTATTTTAAATGAACCATTTAGCATTAGCTTCTCAGATTCAGCTTCTGTGAAGCATTCTGAGACACTACATCAGTAAGAAATGGTGGCTAGTTTGGAAATGAGTATTTTTTTCTGAATTATGGATACAAGGCTTATAGAAATTCATTACTCTCTCCATATACTCACTTGTCCTTTAAAAGGGCCTTTTCCTTAACAAGGCAAGTGAATCCCAGGTTACTTCACACCAACTGCATCAATACTGAAATTCCTGTTGACTGCTTTCCTGTGTTGATAGGGACTGCAGACCTAGAAGTAAAATCATCTCACCCTCTTGGAGGAGCCCATTTCGTGCAGTGAACCCTTCACTTCAGGGAGTAACTTGATCAGGAATTGCACTCCCTGTCCCTGGCAGAAAGGGCTTATGTACCTTGCAAGATCAGGCTTTAGAATGAAGAAATCCATTGTACGCAGGAAACAACAAACAGTAAAAGTTAAATGACAGTGGCAGGAACCTTTTGGAGACTTCTCTGGTTTTGCAAAGCAATGGTTCTTCCCAAAACAATCCCCAGCTGGGCAGAGCCTCAGTGAGCCACGAGTGCACAGAGGGTTGCAGTGCTGCCCTGCAGCCCCAGCACAGCTCTGCAGTCGTTACCATTTGATGTCCAAGCTGCTCGTGCTTTGATTTACTGCACTGTACGTGGTGTGCAAAGTGTCCTGCACCTTCTTGGAGTCCATGCCCTCCAGCCAGTCCTGGTACATCCTCTGCACGTGCAGGTTGGTTTCTGGCAGCCTGACAGGAATTGCAGTGTACACCTCTTCCATCTGGGCAAGCAGGGCTCTGTCTGGTTTGCCATCCTCAGTCTGGGCCTGGCCCTTTCCATTGAGGCACCCTTAGGAAAAAAATAAATTAAAAAGATGGAAGGTAATGGAGATTTGATATGAAAAGGAAGTCTCTGTTAACTCAGAATTCTTTTTTACACTTCTCTAAAGGAAGTTTTTTTTTAAACTTCCCCCCACACTGTTACAATTTGTATTTACCTAAAGTGACTCCGATATCAACTTCATCTTAATGGAAATGAGGTTTCCATATCACAAATCTATCTCTGCATTCTCTATGGTTTTATGATCCTAATTATGTTCCTTGTCTTTTCTTGCCCTTGACAATCACCATTTCAGAGTATCCTCTGAGGTTTGGCAGTGCAGTGCTGGCACTTATTTATAGGTCAGAAGAGAACAAATAACATCGTGACTAATTTTAGAAAACTCAATCATTTTGTGAGCCAATCCTGCACCTGTAATTGGTGTTTTGGACCCTTCAATAAACAGTGAGATTTTAGATTATTAAGAAAAGAATTAAGAGGGAATGAAATGAAGTGCCTGCCTGTAAGGCAGATTCAAGGTACATGTGCAGAACAACTGCAGATCCACAATTATTCTTACCTCCTGGGCAGGCAAGGACTTCTACAAAATGGTAGAAAAACTTTCCTTTTTTCAACTTCAGGACCATGTTTTGGATATTTCTAAAGCCATAAGCTGCTGCAAAACGCAGCACTGTCTCCCCATCCTTTTCAAGGGTAACCTCTTGAAAGTCCTTGTTCCTGTCAAGACACAGAGAGAACATTTTAACCCCCAGCATTCCCAGAGGAACAATCTAACTGTGCCAGTTTGTATCCAGATGCTCCAAAGGGAACAGAACAAATGTAACAGCGAGATCAAGGTGAACTCTTCCACTTTCTAAACTGAGTTAAGCAGAAGTTGGGCTGGAATCTTCGTTATAGAATTCTACTTCATTTTTAAGTGCAGGTAAGGTTTTAATAAAATGAGTACCAGCAGGAGCTGCTTTACAGTGAGAGACTTGCAGGTTTAGAGCCTGTAACTGCCTATCAGCCAAAGACCAGGTCAGCAGTAACTACTGTCACTGCAGCACCAACCAAAGCAGGGGAAGTTCCTGGGCTGCAGGAACCAGTTCCTTGCCAAGAAGGTGGCCAATGCCCCAGGGCTCTCAGTGTCTAAGGATAAAACCCTAATAACATGCTTTAACTTTTGCTCAGCCCAAAGTGCTCAGGCAGTTGGACCAAGTGACTGCTGTGGGTCCCTTCCAACTGGAAATACCCTCTTCTGTTGTAGCTCACCCATTCTATGTAGCAAGGATACAAAACTCTAACTTACTTTAATGCTTTGTAGGTTATCTCCTTGACATCCACACCAAAAAGCTCCTTTGCAGCATGTTTAAAAATGTGCTCCAGGTAACCATCAGATCTCTTCCCATCGTGCCTTACTACATCTCCCTCCTTTAAGTCACCAAACCTTAGGGAACAGCAAAATGAAAGATCAAAAATTTCATTCTTTCACTTCAGTAAAGTAGTGTGTTTCTCCTCTTCTCTGTCTCCCCCACCAGAAAGTGTTTTGTAGCACTGAGAACACATTACAGTTTTATTTATTACAGCTTAAAAAATTTAAATTATTCAGGACAGCAGTGAGATGATGAAAAAATTAGTTAACAAAAAAGATGGAGGGCTTTCCATGTTGATAAATATCAAGAAACAGTAATGTAGAAGAATGCACCTTCATCACAACCTGAAGATTTTGTTAACAGCCTTTTATTGCTCAAGAGCCATTTTGAGGAAAAATTATTTAAATAAAATTATTTAAATAAATGACCACTTTTTGCCTGTGAGAATACAAAACTACTTCAGAAATTACAAGTCTTTGCTGACAGTTCTCCTGCTTTAGGAACTGTTTCTCACAGTCTATAACACTGAGCCAATAAAATCACACCAAATTAGTAGAGCTGCAACCAGGTTAGAATGGTGTACATTGAAAATAAGTGCTACACTGTGGCTCAGGAGAAAAAATGGGGGATCATATCCCAAGGGCATCTCCTGGAAGTTCACCTCTCCCCCAAAAGCAGCTCTGAAGAGCCCACATTTATACAACTGTTTTAATACCCAGTACTTTATCACAAATTGCTGCTGTGCTGGGACTCCTTTTAAGAGGGTAACTTCAAGTTGTTTAAAGTTCTCTGCAAGATCTACTTTTAAGACCCCAGAAGAGCAAAAATGTATGTCATTAGGTCTCACAGTTGAACCAGCATTATCAGATAGGTCCTTTTAAAAAGTAACATTATTTTCCAACATAAATTGAGGGCACTTGGCCTGTTCAGCCTGGAGGAGACTGAGGTCAGATATCACCAAAATCTGGAGCTGCTCCTGAGGGACGGCTCCAGTCTCTGCTCTGTGACAGAACCCATGGAATGGCTGGAGCTGTGCCAGGGGAGGTTTGGGCTGGATTCAGGGAAAGGTTCTTCCCCCAGAGGGTGCTGGGCACTGTCCAGGCTCCCCAGGGAATGGGCACAGCCCCGAGGCTGCCAGGGATGCCCAGGGTGGGGTTGTTGGGGTGTCTGTGCAGGGCCAGGGGCTGCACTGTGAGGATCCTTGTGGGTCTTTCCAGCTCAGGGTGTTCTATGATTCTATAAATTGAGCCAATGAATCAGCACATTCTGAGTAACAGCTTGTCCTTTCATTGGACAGGCTGATACAGAATTAAAAGCCTGTCTCTATGTGATTCTGACAAGAATTACATGACTGTCTGTGATTATTCCTGCAAGAACTTTATTCATTCTCATTCTGTGTGACAATCTCAGGTAGAAGCAATCATAGGAGCTGCACTACAAACACAGCTCTCTGAACGTGTTCCCACTGACCCACTCAAATTTCTCCCCTCTAGGTCCAAGCAGGATACTAGCTGGAACTGAAAAGGATTTTTCAAAACATCCAGAGCTTTCTGTTTTGTGCAAGACAGCACGTTTGTTGCTCCACTAGCAGCCCTTTGGAAAGATACCAAGGAACATCTGTCACAGCTGAACAAAGATCAGGGAGAGCAGCCTCTGTAACTAAGTCTGAGAATTAAACACCACACACGCTGCTCCCTGAGCCAAGCATAAGGGATGGAAACAAAACCTCTCCAATGCTTTGTGTGCTTCTCACTAAAGCACATTTCAGTTTGATCTAATCTTGAAAAACTGACTGCTGTCCTCAGTATAAAAACCAATTAATTACCATTTCCTGAAAGGGTGCTGCTCCTAGCAATCTCCATGAACATATTGGGGAGTTGAAATTTACTGTCAGGATGCTGCTGTGAAAGAGAGGGGAGCCCAGAGCAGATGGTCAGCCCCAGGACTCTGCCCCAGCAGCTTTGTGGGAGGCAGCTGGACAGGGCAGATCAGACTGCTGGGCTCTACACAAGGAGCACAGGAGAGCTCTGAACAGGGCCAGCACCCCCAGACACACTTACTAGCAAGGCTTGAACTTCATACAGTCAAATCTATTATTGCTGCAAATAATCAATATATATCAATAAATAAATAAAATCAAATAAATAATAAAGAATCCTTAAATGTCAATCAGGAGCTACACAAATCTTCAAGTCATAAATTTTAAAGGAGTTACTGTATAAGGGTCATTACCTCAAATTATCTGCTTTGTATTTAGACAGTACAGGCAGGCAGGTTTATATTATCTGTTTATATATATCTTTTATATATAGCAACGAACATCTAAGAGAATATTTTTGTGGGTTTGGCCACTATATAAGGGTGAAGCTGTAGTATACTCAGGCTTTGATGCAGGTTTTTTTCCTCAAAAAAGAAAAAACAGTCTTCTGAGCAGTTTTACATTTATGTTGAATATGCTCCAACATGTCATTTGTCATCAAAACAAGGAAGCAATCCAGAACAAAACTACTTACAAACTATCTACAGCTAATTCATCCACATCTTTCATAGACACATTTTTCTGTTCCATTATTTGGAGAATTTCACCTGTAGGAAAACATAACATTTTACTTTAAACACAAATCACAACACACACTGTGCCTCTGTTTCAGAGATCAACATCCCAACACCTGCATGTGCTTTGTGTCACATTCTCCAGCTCTTCCTACAGTCACTTCCCTGCAGTGACTGAGAAGCATGACAATTCCTGCCCCAAAGAAAAGGGGCCTTCAGCTTGCCCAAATTCTGCTTAGATGCTCAGCCTTTCTGTTAGGCCAAGTTTGGAAATATCCTAACTACACTGCAGGATGTTTGGACACTAAGGCTAAAGACAAGATCCTCACCAAAAGGCAACTGGTGCCATGAATTAGAAATAATTCCTAATAAAATAATGACCACACAAGCCAGACAATTGTTTTAAATATGGATTTGCATAACTTTTACCTTCCTTAACAGGCTGACAAAATACCTGATTTTTTAGATGAATAGCAGCTTAGAAGGAAAGGATGTGTCACTCTGCCTTCCCTGTGCAGTACCTGTACTACCAGGAGCACAAAAAATATGTACTAATTTTTAAAGCAGAAAAAAGCCAACCTTATGACTAAAGCAGACTTGAAAAAAGCAAACTCTGGCATAAAGGCTATTCTAAAAATGGTGATTCACTTATATATTTATAGATGATAAGTTTAAAAAAGTTAACCTGATGTCAGGACACAATCAACTTCTGCTGAATTATACAAGGCAGTGTAGAAATCTTCCCTCAAGGCTTCCAGCTTTTTGTCATAACAAGGTGCCACGACTACATGGAAAATTTTATCAGGAGACAAGTTCTGTGGAACACAGAAGGGAGCACATGTGAACTCCGTGAAGAGCAAAAGACAGCTTGAAGGATGACAGGGACAAAAATAGTGACATAGACCTCATGCAGGCAATACCAGGAACAAGTCCCTACCCATTAAATTTAAAGTATGTTCACACAGATAATGATTTGCCAGAAGTCACAAAGCATCAGCAACAAACTTCCAAAGTCAGTCTCCTGGCTGGACCATATTCCCTCAGACCACGTTTTCTGCAGCTTTTTGATTGCCTTAGAAAGTGAGTACAAGTCAGGAGTTCAGAGTTCTGGTTTCTGGCTGTCACTCACTTTCATCCACAGCAAGCCCTTCAGAATTTGTCTATCCATGTGCAGACAGCAACCCTTCCCTACAGCCTGTAGTTGCTTTTAGGTATGGTATGTAAAGAACAGCAATTGTTTCAACATAGAAAAGTGAGATAAAAGGAGATAAAAAGGTTAGTTCCAAGGATACAATGTTTTTATTGATCTCAGATAACAATGCAATTTCCACATTATTCTCCACTCCTGTTTTGGCTATGCTGTAGAACTACACAGGCAGCATTTCACAAAAAAACCCCTTTAAACTGCTATGGATTTAACTTTACCCATAAATATCTAAATCCATGTTGCACTGGGGGTGCAAGGATTGCTGCCAGCTCACACTGCACTGTAAGAAATGAGGTTCTTTGTACATTCTTCTCATCATGGGCACTTGTACAGCACAGAGCACCATTTCTTCTTCAAGTAAAGGACAAATAAAATAGACTAAGATCTGTATCTCAGTATTAAAGCCCATCTTCTCTATTTAGAAGAATATAATGGTAAAAATAAATCAGAATTACTTACCTGCTGCCTGGCAAAGTAGCCCTTCACTAGGGAGCCCATGATCTGCTGTGGAGACTTTGCAGTGCAAATGTGAGAGGTCACCAGGTTGGTGAGTACCCTTTCAGCATAACGGATCCAACCTGGAACCACAGGAAAATTACAGGTACAGAGAAGTGACCCATAAGCACAGCAATGGCAGCAGTCACACAACAGACCCTGGAAATGACACCTTCACAACAGGGAGGACATGTCTGTGTTGGCTGGAAGCCCCACCCTGGGAACTCTGGAAACCTAAGGGCTCTGTTAATAATGCTTTAGTTGATAATTCACTGTGCTGTGAATTCTAGACCAAGGTCCACTGTGAACTTTATGACCTGTTACCCCTTCCTCATGCACAGATTTAACAAAGCAGAAAGAACAAGGCCCCAGCTAACAGAAATTTGACCTCCTAGACCTCAGCCCTTGGATCACCACATCCTACAGCAAATGCACTGTTTGGCTGCTTAACTGTAACCTGGTGTTTCCTGAGATTTAATATCCCTGCACCCAGCCTGCCTCCCGTAGAACAGAAGAGTCACATGAAAGCATTATTACAAGATGCACGTGGATTAAGCCTAGGAAAAAATGAAAAATGGCTTCTTTTACTATTGTTAGAGTAGCCACACCTTCAGAAACACCCCCATGCTCACCCACACCCACAGGAACCACCTGGAATCTCTCAGTATGAAACACTCTGCCCTTAGTTTCTCAGGAATCCCCTCTTTCATCAGATCACTGCAGCATTCCAGCTGGGGCAAGCTGTGGATACCACACCATTCCCAACATCCAGAGCTGTTGGATTATTTCCTTACTAAATGAACAAATCAAGGTATTTAGGGTGTGCAATTCCTTCCTGGGCACTGTAGCTCTTACTGAAAAGCCCAGAACCCTTCTGGGCAAGGGTTTGGAGCCTTTTTCATCTCCACAACACCTACATTGGGCAGCAGAGTTAGGCCCAGCCCTCAAGGCGGGTGTGTTGCTTTTGGTGCTAAGAAATGGTGAAAAGAAATCACATAAAAGAGAGAAACTGCTGTGCAGTACATGCTGCCCAGGAAGGGGAAAACCTGGAGGTTAATTTTGAAGTTTGAAATTACCACTTATGTAAAAACACCTGGTACTGTTTAAGTCTGAACAATACCACAAATGCCAACAGCAGCACAAAACTGGGATGCAAGTGTGTTCAGATGATGTCTCTCTGTAGCAGAGAAATAGTTTTCCCAGTGTAATAAAATTTTACTGATGAAAATGAGAAGGTGCTAAGTATTAGGGAAACCCAAGGATCCTCCAGCTGTTTAAATATTCCCAATTCTTGTTATGTACAGACTTCAAGCTGGTTTCCATAAAAAACCTCAAAGACACACATCATCTCCAACAAGCATTCATTTCTGCTGTAGGAATAGCTGAGGACCATGGATTCACCCATCAGGACTGTACTAAATTGCAAAACTCTGAACTGCAAGTTTGCCTAATGCCCACCTTCAACTGGGACTTTAAGTCCAAGACATTACCTACAACAAAGCACTGAATTTATTGGTGCTTGGTTAAAAGCTGTATTAGCATATTCTGCATAACAGGTACATCCTATTGCTTAAATGGCTTTAGCCTCAAGTACTGTCCAAATAGAACAAAAACTGCTTGAAACAAAATAAGGACAGTTTTTAAAATTCTTGTACTCACCATTAATCACCCAGCACTCCTGCTATGAGGCTGGTTCTTATAATTGCAATATTTTTGATATTGTAGTCATGACCTATAAGGAAATTTCGCTAAATCCCAGGAGATTTCTGACAGGTATTGTCTAAAGAAATCTCTTAAATTGTTTCTGTCCTTGCAGTGGGTGGAAGAAGTGTCTCATAGCTGCATCTCCCAAAGATCATTAGTCACTGGTTAATTGTACAGGCAGCCTGGGTGAGTGAGCATTCATCTGCACTCCACACACACACTGCTGTTTGTGCCCCCTCCTCACAGGGCTGAACTGCAGAGCCACAGTTGGGGAACACCTCAGACACCCCATTCTTATGTCAGGAAACACCAGCACTCATCCAGACCTACACACTTCATAAATTCATTTTGATTCTTGGCCATTTGCTGGCTTGTGTTGTCATCAAAGATCAAGAAAGCATTACAAATTACCATATTAATTCTTGCAGTTGTAGCTCAGAACATGTTATTTTTGGTGGTTTCTTGTGAGATCATGAAGATGCATGTATGCATCTGTAGGAAGTGCAAAAAAAACTAAGCAAACTTTTGCTACTGTAAAACCTCATTCCTGGAAAAGGAAATTGACTGACCAGGACAAAACCATTAGAATCCTCAATATTTATGATCTTCCTATTGCTGCTGCAAGTCTGCCCCACTGGCTTTTCTGGGAGGACACAGAATTTAGTTGCCTTAAAAATACTGGGTTTTCCAGAGCAAATCCTTCATGTTGCTCGCCAGCTTAGTACATTAAGGAAGGGAACTGATTTTTTTGAGATATTACATATAGTATCAGTATCACTGTTCTTTCAACAGGAAAAACCAAAAATGAGTTCACTTTCTCCCCAGAGAGCTGCAGGAGGTGAACAATTAAGACAGGGACAAGAGAACAGCTTCTCTCAGGTTCTGGACTGTCCAGGCTCTGCTCTTTGCTCAGGGTAGATGTCACACCTCAGCCTGCTGCAGAGGGTGATAGGTCTGTGCAAAGTCACACACCAAGATAAAAAAAGAGTAGAGCATTTATACTTGAGTTCACATTGACCTTGCATCTACAGAGCTATATAAAAACCATTTTGTGCTAAACATACCCAGTAAACAACATCTCTGGGACAAATTTATGTAATCTGGGGGTTGAAAGAGGAAGGAGAAAAATGAACAGAAAATGCACGCAGACAAATAAGGACAGGAAGCACAGTGAACAACCTCACTTCAAAGATGACTAATCAGGATTTTTGCTTTCTCTAATTGCTGACAAAGAAATATACCATGTTTCCAAAATGGATTCACAGTGATATTCTGGGTTAGTTTCCCAGAAATGGAAAGCACCCATGCTTCTGTTATCACCTCTATCACAGTAGAGAGCTGACACCAGAAACTATCTTGTGCAGACCACACAAGGACAAGGAAAGTGCTCCATTAACTATTTTAAAGTATTTCCACTGAGAGCACCAGATAATCTGAGCTCAGTTTCCAGATGAAGCAAAATTATCTCAGAAATTCTCAAAGAAATCCTCAGGTTTTGAATTTTACCTAAAGCAAATACAAGGCAAAAATACTAAGTAATGGAGATATTTCAACTGCACAGGTTTTACATGAAAAAGAGCAATATATGATATGTCTGTTCCTGAAGATAAGAGGTTACACTAAGATAGCAGTAACAGAAAAAAAAGAGACATGTTTTTAATATAGGTATATGCAGTACTTAAAGCATAACTCAGATACTTCCACTACAAAATACATAGAACAAACAAAAATACAAGTATAATTCAAACAGCAGTATTTAAACTTCAAATCAATGCCAACAGCAGATTCTGGGCATCACTGACTGCAGCTCATCATCACTCTAACATTTCTTTAATAAATGCAATCCACTTGAGTTATTTCAAAGCTAGCAAGAAGTATTTTGGGATTTTTATCAGCCTTTTGAAAAGCAACACTATGAAGTTCAGGGTGGAGTTGAGGAGGGCGTTAGGCAAAGGAGTTACTTCTACCTCCTTTTTGATACTTCTTTTTTAGGAATGTGACTTTTTGCTTGAATTTAAATGTTAACAATTATGTATATTTATGTAATTTATATTTAATATATTCATATATGTAATTATATATTCATTTATGTAATTGATATTTATTATTTATGTTAGCTGTGCTAACATAAATGTAACATTTATGTTAGGTGCTGTGCTAACAAAGGACAAAGTAAGCAGTGACTGCATGTTCTGCATCTTTTCAGCTGTTACAAGTGCAGGTTCTGCTCAGAACAGAACACGTTCTCGGGTGCAAGGTTCTCAGAAGTGAGACATTCAGTGACTCAAGTCTCTGACATTTCATCTGAGAATTACTTTCCAAGTGTCAGACATATCCATCTCACAGTCATCACAAGGAATGCCACTTGCTACTTTCTCCTAGGCTTAAGTGGCAAGTTCTAAACTTTGCTTAAGGTAACAGAGGTTGTGGTTTAATTCTATCAAAGTTCCTTTAAGATTCTTTCCAATGAGAAAACATCCAGTTAAACTGTGATCTGAACACACAAGAAGCACCCACTAAACTCCTCCATTCCAGTTCTGATTCTCAGTTCCAAGCACTGAAATGCACTCAGGATGACCAGTGATACTGGGAGCAAATACTGTGTGCTTGGTGTCCCTCAAAAGTGAATCAAAAATGCTCTAAGTTACGTAAGGCTCCCAAAGGAAGCCACCCTTTCCTCAGCTCCTTGGTGGTTCCAGTGAGACCAGTCTGAAGGGCATGAAGGATGAATAAATCAGTTCTCACCAGGGCAAGCAGAGGCAAACATTGGTAAGGCATGTTCCTCCTGGTTCCTCCGCTGGTACCGCTGCACAAATTCCCTCTGGCTCTCCAGGATACTGAAATCTGCAGCTATAGTGGTGTCAAACACATAATGCACCCCTAGGGAAGTAAGCAGAAACATCACTAGAATGTTTTCCATCTCACAAACCCCTTTCAAAGTTCCAGGCCTATGAAAAATCTTGAAGGATCAACAGGTATGTTCCTTCCTCTCTGCAAATTTTCACAAACAGCAGTCATAAATAAAAGCCATACAATGGAAAAACATCTTCTATATCCTGAGTTTAAAAGGACCACCAAGTGACTAATGCTGCCAGCAGCACTGCAAACATTCTCTACTTCCTTCTGAGCACTTTGCATCTACCACTTTTAGCTCAATTGAACAGGATGTCATGACTCCTGGGTGACATGCAGTGACTCTTGCAAAGCAATGTTCTTTTCAAGATGTGCTGAAGTCACAAAAAATCATATCCAGCTAAGAGGCATATCTGCCATTGCTCAAGCTGTCTGCAGAGGTACAGGAGCATATCACCAACACAGCAGAGACCTTCTGGCTGCTCATTTGGCAACACACTCCCTACAAGCCTACGTAACACTGAGCACATCCCCACAGAAGTGAAGGTAGATAATGAATGCATTCTAGGAAAATTGAGGCCCACCAGAACTCAGGAATGCTTTGAGATGAAGAATATATACTGGCTACAGAGACGCATCAGAAAAAAACATGAAAAATGAATATATATAGATACAGATGGGAGGAAACAGTTTATAGGTTTATTACTGCTCTTTTTCTTCCTCCAAGTAAATTTTAAAAACCCCAAACTTAAAAGGAAAATGGCTTTTGCTTTTTATTGATCTGAACGTATATAATGAGCAAAGGAAATACAGCTTTAACATAAAATAGGCAGATACAACAGTTCTTGTAATTCCAAATTACAGGAAAAAAAAAGAACTGAGAATCTCCTAGAGATACAACANTGTAATTCCAAATTACAGGAAAAAAACAGAACTGAGATACAACGTGTCAAAAGGACTGAAAGGAACTTAGAATAAGCATTACCTTCTCCCTCAAGTTATAAAATAATGGGAAGCTTGTGACTAAGCCCTCCCTGGTTTCTTGGTAGCCAAGGTTTTGGAACCACCTCTACCATGTCCTTCTGTTCTGTGACCTTTTCTGTGAGCAGGGAATGTCCCCAGTCCATTTCTCACACTGCTGTATGTGGCACTGGTGCCTGGCTGGAACTTCACAGAGCATGGAGTGCAAACCCTGAACAAGGTTATGCAAGGGCACTTTAGGACTGCAGAACTAAACATCATGGAATGGAACCCTACCATTGGTTTTGCATGGGAGGAACCCTAAAGCTCATCCAGTTGCACCCCTGCCATGGGCAGAGCCACCTTCTACTGTCCCAGGCTGCTCCAAGCCCCATCCAGCCTGGCCTTGGACACTTCCAGGGATCCAGGCGCAGCCAGAGCTTCTCTGGGAACCTGTGCCAGGGCCTGCCCACCCTCATTTCTTCCTATTATCTAATCTAACCCTGCCCTGTTTCACTCCATGCTCTTGTCAGAAACCCTCTTCAGCTCTCTTGCAGCCCCTTCAGGCACTGGAAGGCTGCTGAGAAAGCAAAACCAATCAAAACGATTCCTCCCTTTCTGCTTCACCCCATAACAAATGCAAACTTACCAAGACTTTTGAGGAAACCACAGAGTCTCTTGGCTGCTTCATTCACAGAGAGATTGAATTTAGCAGCAAAATAAGGCAATGACTGAGGGCATAGAGACACTGCCAACACTTTGTGTTTTGAGGTATCACATTTCTGGTAAGTGAAACAAAGAGGAAAAAAAAAGTGTCATTACAATAGGGTAAGGCTCCTTGCTTTTCCTTCCTTTCCCATTCCTGGAGTTATTCCTTAGAGTCTCATGCTTCAGTGGGCCATATCATTAAAAACCCTGTGAAACAACCCTCAAGTTGCAGCAGAACATGATGTTCTCTGATCCTGACAGTGTTCACCTCCAATCATCTGTAGATGTTTCTTTTATAGAACTCAGGGGAAATTCATCCCTCCTAGGACAATTCTGTGGTTGGTTTCCATGTGGCATAAGGAAAGTTAAGGGACATTCAGCACCTCTGATGTTCTAGTAGGATGAAATATTCTAGCAAATATGAAAAGACCTGTATGTTTAAACATTTATAAAGAATGTTTACAGAAGCAGGAACATTCAAAGCTATGAATACAACCCAGCAAATTACACATCAAAAAAATTTTTAAGGCTCCTGTGTCTTTATCACTGCAGTTGTTGAGGGAAAGTGGCAAGATGGGACTCTCAACAAATCAGCATTTGTAGGCACTGAGTAATCCTATGAAAGTACCCAGTGTATGGCGTGGAACTGTGCAGCTCTAATGACTCTGGCATTTAGCTGAAGATTAATCTTGTGTTTTAGCTGGGACATTTTCCACACCATTGGAACCCTTGGAAGACAAAGCAGGACTGTGCTACAGATAAGTGTCACCCTGCAAAGGTCAGAGCCCACAGTCTGTCCTGATCCACACACAGGACAACGACCCTTCAAGGAGAGCTCCTGACTCAGAGCTCATGACTGCCCTTTGCTTGTGTTTAGACCCCTGGAGCTGTGATGAAGGTACCTGACTGCCTTGCTGCTGTAGGATTCAGGCCCTCTTAACAGGACCCATGTGACCCAAAGGATTATTTCCTCCCCCTTCTCTTCTAATTTTCTTGTATTTGACAACATCAGTCTGTACGGACAGTTAAACTCCTTCTAAGAAAATGTAAATACTATGTAATTAATCCATATTTATGACACACATGTACAGACCAGGAAGAAGTTTCAATTTTAGGAGCTTTTGCACAGAAGTCTGGAGCAGAACTAAAATAATTAATTTAATATCAGGTTCTAAAGATCTGAGCACTACACACAGCAACTAACTTCTAGAAAAAACAGAACTCAGCAGAAAATAAGACAGCAATAGAACACTTACAAGGTTTGCTAAGAATATGGACAAAATGTAGTCAGGTTGAATGTATATTAAAAAGAATTCTAATTTCCAAAACATGTCTCCATAGGTTTGTGTAATGTGGATACAATAGCACCAAAAACCACCCAGAACAGTCCTAGCAATGAAGGTATGAATATCTATAAACACTAAACTACAGAATAATTTGTTAGTGCAGTAATGAAATCATCACATTGCCAATAAATTTTCCTTCTGCAGGTGCAGTAACTTTCCTCTGGTGTTTATGTTGAGTGCTGTGACCTTGCAACTCCGGTACAAAATTATTTTAAGTACTTTTAACGTTTGTGTTGCCTGACTTCCTCTTTGGAAAAAGCATATCCTGACAAATCTTCACATTATCTGCCTTGGGAAAGCAAGTTGCTTAGTCATTCTGTAACTGCCTCCTCCTCACAGAAAACAGTGGGGTATTGTTTGGGTCACTTTACCTTATTAAGGTTGAGAATACGAAAGAACTCCTTCTGATTCTGTTGGAAAACTCTGGCTCCTTCTTCCAATGTCATGCAGCTGTCACAAGCTAGGCAGTCGCTAAGGAGTATTTTAGCATTAGCCAATGTATCAAACTCATTTTTCTGGTGGCAGAAAAAGAAGTAAACATGTATTTATTAATCATCAAATGATTTTCAAGATCTCTGCAATGAGCCAGATCACAAGCAAACACACTATTCCCGTTTGGTTTAAAGCAGGACAATCCACAACACTTGCATAACATCCAAGATTACTTACAGGTAAACAAAATAGTATGTCCCATCCCAATCAGAGCTCTGCTCCTCCTATTACTGTGAAATTGCAAAATGTTTAAGTGTAAACAAAAATCTAAATTTAGCCCCAGTCCACATGCTAGTAACTTAATTTGCACTGTGCTTCAGAGCTGACAGTCCCCATCAACTCACCAAGCAACTGAGAAAACTTTCCCTTGAACTATTAAAGCTCTTTAACCAGATGTCCCTCTAACAGCAAGGTGGCTTAGGCTTTGTAGCACGAGGTAAAACAAAGAGAACACAGTCCCACAATTGCACTGAACATATTCTGTGAGATCAAGAGCTTCACATTCCTGGCTACAACACTATCTGCAGCTCACTTGAGAAGAATGAATACTTGGATATAAATAATAAGTTGATATTTTGTCCACTTGTACTTAACTCCTTATAAGCTCTGTCTCTGTTCTGAAGACTTGATACAAGAATTTTGGCACTCCAGCTTTTCAGAACTTAGAATTTCTGTTTTGTGTTTGCAAAGTAAGGGCTTTTATTGCACCTTTTTACAAGATTTTTGATTCACATATTAAGGGATGTCTACAGGAGCTCATAATTTTTTCAATTGCTTGTTGTTTATTGTTATACTTAGCAGGTGAAAGTTGTCTCCTAATAACCTCTTTCGGGGTGCACAAAATAAAATAATATAGAGTCTAATACAGGTTTCAGAAGGAACATTACCTCTTCAGAGCCATCATTTGAACTCAATGCATCAACAGACGTACTTTGCGTATCATCATTTTTCTGTTTTTTACTGCATTCCTGAAACAAAAAATAAAATGTGTGGATTATGCAAAGCCCGTTCATCATTCTGTAAGAACACTTTTGCAGAAATGTTCACGTCCTTAACCACGGATAGAGCTATTTACAGTGTTTTGGAACACATGCAAGATCCTGTGTTCAAAGTGCAATTGCTACGATGAAAATAATTTCCCCGGAATTGCCCCGCTTCACCGGTTTGAGAGTTCTGGGCGGTTTGTTAACGCGAGGGGCTGCCCCGCGCAGGCACAGTGGAAGCCGAGGGCACAGGCACGGCCACACGCCGGCGATACCGGGCTCGGGGCTCCCCAGGAGCTGTCACGGCCGGGCCGCGGGTGAGGACGCGGAGCTCGGTGACCTTGGGGCCGGCGGCCAGCGCCGCTCGCCCTG
>WBNO01031671.1:90786-119638 GCA_013400575.1 Peucedramus taeniatus | reverse complement strand
CGCCTCCTCCGCCGCCTCCCCCGGCCGCGCCCGCCGGGCTCATTGCGGACCTGCGCCGCCGCACGTACGCGGAGAGACGCCCCCAGCCCGGTCCTCATCCCGATCTCCATCCCGACCGGGACCCCCGGGCCGCAGTGATCCGCCAGGCCTGCCCTCCGCGCCCGCCTCTGCCCGAGGCTTCGCTGCTTCTCTGGAGCGTCCCTGCGTATTTCTTACAACGCGCTCCTCTGTTATATCGGGGTTTTTCCCCCCGATTTTTGTTTTTTTCCCTATGACTTTAAAGTGAAATGACACTTTGCGAGTTATTAAATACAGCATCATTACCATTTTATTTAACCAATATGCTGTGATTTCCCATTCCTATAACAAAACACAAGCACCACCAATGCTGTTCCCAGGCAGGAATCACAAATCCTCATGAACAGGATTATTGAAGAGACATCAGCCTTCCACAGTCTCAAAGGCCCCAGAGTATCAATCAAGATTTCTTATGATTTCTTATCTTTCTGAACCTCAGTTTGTAGGATTTAGACAGAAAGGTTCTATCAACATTTTGTTCCTTTTTTAACCCCCGGCCACATGAACACACCCGTACAAGCAAATGCCTACGGCTACACAGAGAAGTTTTTCAAGTGTAAAATGACATTTTATAAATTAAACCACAGAACTTCCGAAAAACATGCAATTTCCTGCCTAAACTGCAACTTTTCTATAACACTGGGTAAATCCCCTCCTGTTACAGTGACCTCTAATGCTTTAAGCCACAGATGGTTTTTGAGCACGAGTGCTGGAGACAGGCACAGCAGAGAGGTTTGTTACCCAAAAACACGACTTTAAACACTTGTTCCATTTTTAAGGATACTAAAGATAACCCCAGAGAAGAATGCAGGTTGTTTTTTTTTTTTATTTGCAGACTATCGTGAGTTATCGTTGAGGTCAGAGAAATCAAGAATTCCTTAGCTTAACCATGATGAAAGCAAACAGAAACGTTTTCACACTTACCACTTAAAGAAAAGTAAGATGATGCTGCTTTACATATACACTGGAAAAATATCACTAATCCTGGCTTGAAGTAAAAATTGTAATAGCTTTGGTAATAATTTTCTGTGCCTCTGCTCTCTTCATTCAAAATGCTCTCACATTTCATATTAGCCCAAGCTTTTTAAAAGCACCGCAACCACTCCTGAGCAATTCCTTCATGACCTAGGAATTTGCAATTCCCACAGACTTGCTTGAATGCAGCATTATCTGACATCTTCCTTGTTCCTGTGGATGAGTATTTTCATACAACAAGAGCTGTGCCAACCCCCCATCTTATTCCACCAGGATACAACAGCTATAGTTGCATTGGACAATAAGGTGATGGGATAGATGAAAAGTTCTAAATTAGAAATTTGTTGAGATTTGCACTTAAAGGCACAGCTAAAATATTCCTGTTTCACACTCTGATTATACTTAACATTTATTATCCAAAACTGATATAGTGATTCTTCAAAAGACATGTCAGTTTTGGATATTTCTGTAGCTGCACAGATCATATTTAAAATATTTTTTATTTTGCAGAACCACAGAGTAGTTTGGGTGGGAATGGACCTTTGAAGGTCATCCAGTCCAAAACCCCCCTTCCACTAGACCAGGTTGCTCTAAGCCCCATCCAGCCTGGCCTTGAATGTTTCCAGGGATGGGAATCTCCAGTCAACTAAGTTAGTCATCTGTTACAGGACTGGATTAAACACATTCTTCTGCACATCATCAAAGGACAGAGACTAAATTTCCCCCCATATTTATTGTATTCACAATGAAAAACAGAGAACTGCATAGAAATTGAAGCATTTTGCAGAAATATTGAGGACATCTTAGGTACACACATTAAGTATCCCTATTTCATCCTTCATCTTAGGAGTACTTGGATTGAATTTATTTCAATTTAAAAATTCAAACAAAAAGCTAAAACTTACACAAACTAAAGAGTGTGCAAGGAATATGTTTCAGTGCACAGTATAAGGTTATATTTGTGAAATTACTAGATAATTAGATGTCTCATTTATTTTATTGCCAAGAGCACTCTGCTTTTCATTAACTATGGATGCCATTTTCCCACAGAACAGTGGATCTCTGATCAACCCTCACAGTAGGCCTGACAACCTGAGAAAAGAAAGCACCATCCTGGCTTTAATCTGGGGATGGTAACACTTACCACCTTTGCAGGGCTGCTTCTCAAAAGCCTCACTCTCTAAAAGCTTTCCTAGACCAACAGTAGGTAGCACTTAAAGGCATCACTTGCTTTTATGGCCACTGCTGATATATTTGGCCTCCATGTAACATTTATGCCTGCACTTGAAGCATTTACACCCTGAATGAAATGGAGAAATAAGACCTTCCCTATGAAAACAGTGTGCTGCAAACAACTGCAAAGTGTTACAGGCTTTGCATCAGTCCTGCAGGGCAGTGCCAGCTGTAAATGCCTCCTTGCCACAGTGACAGCCCATGCCACTCCCCAGCTGTCAGAACTGAGCAATAAATCTTGCCTGCATCTGGTGAACATGTATTCCATGAAATCTGTGCTCTGCAGGCTGCACACACACTGTTCCCATTGAGGTCAGGGGGCAGCACACAGAGCTCCTTCTGTGGGATGAGCTCATTTCTAACAGGACTCACAGCCTATTCTCTCCAGCCAAAGCATTTGGTGGCTGTTTCCAAGCAAGCACTCTGGGAATTTATCCTGGCATGTTAGTGAGGTCACATGCCTGTTGCATAGCTGAATTCCTAAGTTTAAGACCTTAGGACGGAAAAAAAATATAAGGAATTAGAAAAGAATATTTAGGAAAATAGTCTGAAATAGGAAAAAGCACCAGACTTACAGACATGTCAAGCTAATTAAAAATAAAGGCCAGTTCAGTTCTATCTGCATGTTCTTGGGTTTAGGTCAATGATTTAGAAGTTACAAGTGTGTTGACTACATAAATAGAACACAAACACTTTCACAAAATCTATTTTTACACTGTCATGGAAGAAGTCTACAAATAGTCAATCACATATTCCTGAATTGCTTATTTTGGAAAATAGTTTTTGTTTCTGCAGCAGTGGTTTGGAATTCATGCTGTTCTTTAAGTCCAGGATCAAACTTTCAAAATGTTCTTCTTCCTTTTTTTACTGGTAGGTAAAAACATACCATGTGGTAGGTAAAAACATACCACATACTGGTAGTATGTGAGTGCATAACAGCACTCACATACTTCAAAGAGCTGGTGTAAAATCCCCGGATTTTAGAAGAAATGCTGAAAGAATCATTAATGGATAGCAGAAACTTGCAAGGATCCTTGCCATATTTGTTTTGATTGTGTATGTATGTGATATTTCCCACAGTTGAAAAAATTTCTCTGTAACTTCTTAATTAAATTAAGTCCTATCACGTTATCCTAGTGTGACCTTTGAAGAACTGGAGAATTAGAGAGTTGCTGATATTTTTGGAGTTAGTAACATAATAATAAAACATATGCCATGTGGTTTATGCTGAGTGGAGGGGACAGATGAATTTCTTGCTTATTTCACTCTGCTCTACACACAAGAAACCTTTTGTCTTATATCAATCAAAACAGTTTAACATTTGGTTTCCAGAGAAACCAGTTGCTTATAAAAACTGATTGACAGCTAATTAGACAAAAAATTTCTTCCCAGAAGACTCAGTCAGCTGCTTGTTTGGGTTGAGCACACGTGATACTTATTACTTCCTATTTTTCATCCAAATCCAGCAGCTGGTACCTTGTGACTCACAAGCAGGCCAGTTCATTCTTGCAGTTCCTCACTGCCTTTTCCCATTAACACACTTACACAGAAACTGCACATCAGCTGGTATTTTCCAGTACTTACATTTAAATGTCTGTACCATGGACTCTGGGGGCTTTTTCCCCCCCATCTTCACTCTGAAATGTTATGAAAATCACTGATCAAAATCTCAATTTGCCAGAATAGTGCTGAGAACAGCTAAGCAAACTTCTGTCATGTCATGGCCCTGAGCAAACACTCCAGAATATATTAATGTTCAGAAAAAAGCCAAAAACTGAGGATTTCATCCAGGAAGGACATTCCTGTGCAACTGGGAGAGGACCAAGTATCATTTGTAAGAGCAGTTACACACTGACTTACTAAGGGGAATTTAAGAAGTTAAGCTAAACTACAGATGTCTGCACTTCACATAAGCATTCTGCCTGACATAAGCAGTTGCTCTAATGGATTGAACAGGAACAGCTTTCCCATGTGAATGATGTTTGACTGAAACATGAAAGATTTTCCAAATGCAGCCTATTTGTCCACAGCAGGAAAATTACTCTGTATTTCAAGTGAATTAGGAACTTTCCTCCCCAAGTAACAGATTCTCAAATCTAAGCCTTCAGCTGATGTACAATTCACAATCTCATGACATCACTGTTAGACCTGTAAGATTATCACTGATATTTCTGCTTTGCAAATATAGGTGATGTCCAGGTGTTAGAAAAAACAAGTTACTTGTTGGTGAAATTGCCTTGTAAAGTCTAGGGCTTGATATGCTTTCATGATCTCAGATGTAGCAGACGTTAACAAAGTCTGAGAAAAAAGGATGCCCACTGCAGTGGACACAAAGAATGCAGAATTGACGGGCCATCTGGCAAGAACTGCCAATAAAAGGAAGAAACAAATGAAGCCAACTCAGCAACTCTGTTAAAATCAGCTCCAACTGGGTAAAAGGTAATTCTGGCAGGGGGAATCTGCAACCACTGACACAAGAAACCCACCTTTAAGAAGGAGAGACTGAGCATGCCGACTTAGTAGCATGACAAGTGAGTCATTAACCAATAGAAAACAGAATATTAATTATTAAGAGAACTATGTAACTTGTAGCCAGTGAACACTTATGTCTTTGTTCGCTAAAACGTATAAGCAGTTAAAAGCTTTGGTGTGCTTGATCTGTGAAAACCTCCACCTTGCACCCTGGGCAGAATACACGTCTCCTTCCTAAACGAAACTGTTTAGGCAGCACCTCTCTGCAGACATTCCAAACCCACCTGGTCGCGTTTCTGTGGCAGCTGCTCGAGGTGTGTCAGCAGGGGTTGGACTGAGCGATCTCCAGAGGGTCCTTCCAACCCCAGCCGTTCTGAGGTTCTGCCACAGCCGAGGACAGCACCGGCGCTTTTGTGGCACTGGTGCCCCAAGTGCTGCCATCGAGAACCCAGAGGCTCCCTGGCCTCCGCAGGGACTGCCCGAGCCTGGGGACAGCCCCCAGAGGAGCCCTGTTCCAGCGAGGGGCTCCGCTGCCCTCCCTGACCCCCTCATGCAAGGGGCCATGTCTACCTCACCCATCGCGGGTCGGTCCAACTGGGTGCACTGAGGCTGTCCCACACATCCAGCCTCACCCTACAGCAGCTCACTCCTCTCGTCACTCGAGGTTTCTGCTCTTTCCAAGCACCGCTAAACTAAAGCAACCAAAGAAACATCGACGCTCTTACTTCAGCAGCATCCGCGGGCTCAGGCGCCATACTGAGTACTGGCAGCGCCGCCATCTTGGCGCGGCGCTGCTCTCAGGGGCGGGGAAGGGAGGTTCATGTCCCATCCTCTGCCCTCACCCAAAATGGCCGCGGGCGCGTCCGTCCATCCCTGAGGCGGGACCAGCGCTGAGGGCGCGGGACGCGGAGGCGGCCGTGGATCCCTTCAGAACGCGGCTGGAGCCCGGGCAGGTACCGCGGGCACGGGGCTGGGCGAGGGTGAAGGGGGGCCTTGGGCTCCCCACGGACAGGGGGACAAAACCCGAAGGGTGGGTGGGTTTTGACAGGGCCGGTCCCTGGCTGGGGAGGGTCTTTCCCTCCCTGAGGGGGAGACCAGGCTGGGGTGGGATCAGGTGCAGGGTTGGGAGGTACAGAAAAAATGAGCTCTGTAAAGCAGATTTACCTGATGTGTAGTCTTGACTTGATGGCTGCTGGTGGTGAAGATTTCAAGGGGTGCCTTCCAAGGGGTTTTCTGGCTCGCTCTCAACCGAGCGCTTGGAGGAAGCATGAGAGTGTTATTTTGATCCTGGAGTTCAGTACTAAACCAGAAAAATTCAAACAAAATTGAGTTTTGGAATTTGAAATGGAAGAGCAGCACAAAAATACCTCTTTCTTTGTAATCGTAATGTTCTAGTAAAACTTTTGTATTTGCTTTAGGGCGTGTTTATGATTTATTTATTAAATGTAACTTTAGAAGCTGCTTTGGTGCTTTTTATTCCAAGGTCCATCTCTTGAAAGCAACAGACCGTGAGAGACAATGCACTGATGTTGAGTGTCCAACATTAAACCAAAACTGGCATTTGCCTACTTGAACTTCCCTAAATTATTATGGGGAGAGATACCAGCATTTGCATTAATGGACTTGACTGATATGTGTGAGAATTATGTTCTAAGTAGGGTGTAATATTTGTTAAATACAGCGAGGTTTCTGCAGTGATTTCGATGTGTTTTGTAACTTGTATTTGGTAACAGGCAGGAGAAGGCATTGTACGTGCAGAAGTATTTTCCGGTATATTGAGAGCAACTCACAGGAGTCATTTGAAAATTAAAATTTGATGCTTGACATCCGGAGGAGATGGAGCGTGTCTTATGCATAAGTGCTTTTGGCTCTTTCGGTTTCAGATGCTCTCAGATGTGTTGCTAAGAGATTAAAATCAAAGTCGTGGGTGCTTTTTGTTTAACTGAAGAGACCTGGCTGAATCTGCTCCCCTGGAGCTTTGTATTCAAACTGCCAGAATTGCAGGAGTGTCTTCTTGTATCCAAGAACTGCTGGATAACTACATGACTGAAAATCACATATTTGCCTTCTGTGAGAAGTTGGATGTGCTCAGACCTGCTCTATCTGTGTTTTTCACAGTTATTGAAAACCTGATGAATGTTGGCATTTTCTGGAAACCGGTTATCATGGGCAGCTAACAACAGCTTAATGCCAGCCTCCTTGAACTGGTTCTGTGGGACAGGCTGCCCAGGGAAGTGGTGGAGTCACCATCCCTGGAAGTGTTCAAAAAACATGTAGGTGAGGTGCTTAAGGACATGGTTTAGTGCTGGGTTAGTGGTTGGGCTTCATGATCTAAAATATTTTTCTCACCCTGAATAACTGATTCTGTGCTGTAAAACAGCAAAAACATACTGAAAATGCTACATGGGATTACACAGCTCTTACTGGTTTTAATTAGTGCCTGTCTTTTTTAGTCTCTACTGTTTCTGCCTAGGCTGAAGGCATGGTCTTATTGAGGACAGACAAGCATACTTGTTGTTGGAAGCTCCTGGTTGTATTCTGAGGTGGCTTGGAAGACGGGAATGCTGTCTGTGGCATTACGGGATGCTGGCAGTGCTTGGCTGTAGCCCTTCCTGGGATGAGACCCCATGTCAGAGGTGCAGAAGGCTGCACTGTCCTGCCCCAGCTCCCTGACTAGTCCTTCACACAACCCTTTGAGCTCACAGGAAAAATGAGATCAAAGAGATTTCCATTTCCAAAGAGATTTCTCCTTGCTGTTTTATCTGTTTGAAGGGCTGCATGAATTAGCAACAACATTGTTCCAGGTTCTTTTTTTTCACATTTTTCTTCTGGAATCTGATTATAATAGAAAGAGATTTTTGTCCCTAAAATGAGAACTTTATTCCAAGAGTTCAGATTCCTGTTGTTGTTATGCAACTTGCTACATGACAGTTTTATTTTGTGATTGTTTTCAGTGTAACTATTGCTCTTCCTGTCCAAAAAGACTGTGTTCTTACCCTGGATTATCTTCTATAGTCTAGATTAAGACTTGGTAAGTCCTACAAAATGATAAGAAGGGGAATAGGTGAAATTGTCAATGATTAAATTTTTTTTTTTTTTTTGGTACAGTGAGGTTTCATGAGTCAAACTGGGCTGTTGGGAGTTTCTTTTGAAGATGTACATGTTGGTTGAAAAACGCACAAATTCCCATCTTCACCTAAAGAGGTCACCTGGCATCCGATCCTGGTCTCTCTGTGTTGGTAAGACCACAGCATTCCTCAGCTTATGTCAGAGCTTGCTTTAAGGGAAGAGGGTCACTGAATAAACTCCTGGAAGAGCCCCCAGTGAAATGCCTGCCTTCCAGGCATTTTCCTTTCCAGAAGAGTGATTGTACTTTGAACTCTTCCTTCCTCATAGCAACTAAATGAGTCTGAAGTCTCAGTGTGGCAGTTTCACTGTGAGATTTTCAGTCTCACCTGGAGAACCTCAGAAGCTCATGGATGGAATTTTAAGGGAGTCCTGAAAGATCAAAAACAGAAGGTTTATTATGTGCCATGCAGCAATAGAAACATGAAGTTTCTGAAGGGGCTGCTAGGTTGAGAAACATCTCCATTTTCAGGAGTGGAAAACTGCAGTGTGGCCATGCTGGGGCTGGATTGTGTGTGTGGTTGGTGCTGAGCTCCTAAGGCACTCCATGAAATGGGAAGTCATACAGGATGTTCTGAAATGCATCTTTATAAACACTACTGAACATGCAGGAAAAATAAACTTGTTAGGATTATACTGAGAGAGCGGCTGGGGAAAATCTGGTATATCCTGCTTTCCAGCTGAGCAGATCCCACTGCAGTAACACCACGTTGTCATTGCTTTCAGGCACATTGTTGAGAAGATCTTTGCAGTTGCAGCAGCCTCTGGGGCATGGGGCACTCTTCAGCTGCTTCCTCCTCCCTGAGAGAAAGGAGCTGACAGTTTCTGACACAACTTAACTGCAAAAGTTGTCTTTTGGCTCCATAGAGCACTTAAAGGGGAAAATAACCATTGCAAGGTTTGTGTGAGCACTCCAAGTTGTACTGTACTGAGGGGAAGTATTGTGTCATGGTTAGATTGAGTCCTTCTGAGGTTCTGTTCCCAGTTGTGTCACAACATTTTTATTTCTGACCTCAGCCCCTGTGCTTTTAATGCTTTTGAAGAAAAATTGTTTTTTTAAATACTGAGAGAAAAAAAAAACTTGACTTTCATATAGTGATCTATGTTGCAATCACGTTTGTCCTGTTTTTGAAAAATGATGTTTTTCATCAAGGAATTTTAGATGTTTTTTGAGCTGCTTATTTGTCCTAATTCTGTCCTCTTTCCTCCTAGGAATAGCCTCCATAGGTTTGGCTGCTGCTTATTATAGTGCAGGTAATGGCCTATCACTTTTTTGGGAGAGTTATTTCTTTCCTGTTGATCTGTTTTTCAGGCTGGTGACTCATCTGCAGCTTCTGTCTGGCCCTTCAAAGGCAGTGGAGGTTCCTCTCTCACTTTGTGGTGTGAATATTAAAACCAATAATAACTGTTGCCTTTATGGCTTACTGTGCTTGAGTGCTCTATTTCTTACTCAGCCTCCTTTTCCATTTGCAAGTATTTTTAATAATGATATTGGTACTCTGTGGCATTTTGTACTTTCAGTGTTTTATAAATGTGATTAGCTGGTCCTCACAGCTCTCCTGGGAAGACATGTAATGATTATTTGACACCATAATGAAATTATTACTTTGCCTTTGACGGAAGTTCTCTTGTTTCTCTGGAAACTGTCAAATCATCACTAGCAGAGATTACTCATCCAAGCACCTTTAGGGATGAGACAGCTACTGCTGCTTCCTCCCCCTGCAGTACAGCAGACTGCACCAAATGCCAGCTGTCTTTCCATCAATGGGATTTATCCTGGAAGCTGCCCTCTGATTCTTGTGCTGCAGCCTATTAACATCAAATGTTAAAACTTAATAGTTTTAATAGTGTAGGAATGTGCTACCAATATAACCCACATATTTTTATTTAAAGAGAAAAATGCAGCGAAAGCTGCTTGAGCTGCCAGCTAAAGCAGCCTTGTTTTTCTTAAGACGTTGCCACAAAGTTTTCTGAAATCCCAGGACAGTTCTACTGTGCCTTCAGTTAAAAGCCCGAGTGAGCAAATTATTCAGGCTGTGACATGTAAACATTTCCAGGACATGAAATGCAAATGTTTGTTTGTCAAGAGGACCAACTGCTTCCTTTTATGCAGAAACATGTTTGCTTTATTGAATTTCCATTGTCCTTATCCTTGTCCTCTGCAGCACAAATATTTGGTATTTGACAGCAGGTTGGCAGTTTTGTGGATGCTTTTTAAGATGTCTTTGCTTGTACAGAAGTGAAAGATGTGATGCTACAACATTGCCAATAATACATATGCTTATAATTCTGCATGGTTTGAAGCCCAGCGTGAGTGAAGTGCCTGAAAAGTGTGAAGACTTTCTGTATTTTCATCCTGGGAAAGAGCTGTAAAACAGCTTGTAGTACAAGTAAAGGCAAAAATGTTCCATCAGAGAAACATTTCCTCCTTTTTGTTGCTTTTAAAGGGAGCATGTTGCTTTCAGGATTGTTTGAATACCAAAGAAGGGGGGGGAAAAGCTAAATTTGTGCATATTTTGCATTGTTCAGACAGCTTGGCATGGAAGCTCTTCTACATGGCTGGGTGTTTCTTTGTGGCAGCCCAGAATCTGGAGCAGTGGGAGGTAAGATGCTGAACTCAGGAAATGAGGGTCTGTGAGTAGGAAGCAGTTGGCAGATGCTGATTCCAGCAGCCCTATGCGCTTGCTTGGTCCAAACAGACAAGTTATACTTTTGGTTTTAAGGGAGCCCTCTGGGTTGCTATACTGGGACTAGAATTAGGGTAATAACTCTTTGATTACACAAGCATAAAAATGTGAAGCTAAACATATGCATATTTTTAAGGGGAGACTTGGCCCAAAAAGTTGTCATATATAAAAGAGGGAGGATGACAAGGACATTCAGCTGCACGACAGGATTTTGAACTTAGCCTTCAAGCTAATGACAGAGCAACCACTAAATAAGGGAGCTCTAAGCTTCCAGGCTACTCAGTTTTTTCCCTCTGGTTTAGAATTGTGTGGATGTTGATTTGAGAGCAATAAGCTGCCTTGTCACCCTGCTGACCTGAGTTCTGTTAGAATGAGCAACTCACCTAAAGAGAATGAGATCCTCTTTTCATTGATTAATTTGAAATAGCCCATTTCATTAATATCCCATATCATTAATATCCATTTTCACTGGGATATTTGAGGTCTGGGTAAGCCTGGCCCATAGAGCACAGCACTGGGATGTCAAATTCACCAGAAGTGAAAATTATAGGAGTTACAAGTTAGTGTTCAAATTTGATTCTAGGCAAGGTTTTTATTACATGAGGATTTTGGCAAGAGGGACAATGAACCCACTTTTAACTCCCATCTAGAAATCACACAAGAGATATGGTAAAGTTTCTGTTAAAACCAAGAGCAAGATTGTGATTTTCACAATCTAGTAATAGAGGAATGACTCTAAACTAGCTGTGTAATTTTCTGTTACCAAGATTATTTTCCCATATAACTGTTTTTGTTGTACTTTGAAGCATAGCTAGTGATGGTGTTTTCAAGAAAATCCTAACTTTTATTTTTAAATTTTACAGGAAGCTGTATTTGATAAGAACAAGGGAACAATCTGTCTAAAGACATTCAATCTCTACAAAAAAATACTGACCTTGTCAAAAGGAGGCAATGAACAAGGTGAGAAAGCAGCATCTGTGATAGGAAATGTGGTGAGCAGCAGAAGAGATGGATGTGTGCCCATTTAATAGCTTCTCTGGAGTTCTGTACTCAAATTAAGTCACATCTGCTTCCAGATCTGCTTTGTTCCCAAGCAGCAGATGTAGCAATCTGCCTCTCTGGGCCCAAATGCTTTTTCTCAGTGTGCTGAATGCATCTTGTTAATTATTTTAATCCAAGGTAAGTAGGCCTACACATTGCTTTCCATAATAATCTTAGCCATTCCTTTGGGATATTAATGTATTTACCTTGCCCTTGGCTAGCCTGCTTGGCAGCTGGGACTGGTAGAAAAACTTCAGTTTTGGATCCAGAAGCTGAGATTCCTGTAATATCATCTGCTTTGGGGACCAGGCAAAGGTTTAGATACCATATGCAAGCAGGCATGTTACATCCTGCAGGTATAGAATATGCATTTAAAGCAGCCTGTTCAGGAGGCTCAGTTTAATGCGGGATCTGATGGCCTTTGGGCTTCCTCTTGGATTAACAGGAGCTGCAGTATAGTCTGTGAGTTGGTTGAGTCACAGTGGTGAGTTGGTAGCTCTGTTGCAAACTAGGATCTTTTATTGTGTTGCAAAAGTAGGATCTTCTTCCATGTCAGAGTTCTTGTTCTACTTCCTGATGTAAAGAGAACCAGCTCTCAGTCAGCTCAGAAGAGTGGCCAAATTCAGAATGACCTTAAGCTGAGTTGGTTTTTAAAGAGTTCATTTTGGAGATGGAAGATAAAAGATGTGGAGAGAAGGCTGTTTAATGTTTCTGAGCTTACCTTTAGGATACTTGTTTACAATGGAGAGCTGAGAATATCTCTTCCTCTATGGTAATATCTGGTTTAGGTACCATTCATATGAGGATGCAGAGATCAGCAGGTGCTCTGAGCAGTTAAAATTTTCAGTATTTGTTCAATCTCAGTAAAATGAACACCTGTTTGCCTACTCCATACAGAAAAATAGTTAAAACGCCATTAAAGGAAGTTGGAAACATAAGTAACACCAGGTTGCTCCCCAGTGCCTGGCTGTATCTTTTTCCTTAGGGCCTGTCCCAGCTACAGTTTGCTGCAGGCACACTCTGTGTATGTTTCTTTTGCCTGAGCAGCTCAGCAGCTGTTTTGATACCTCAGGTTTTTGCTTTTATATTTTTCAGGTTCTGTACTGCTTTAGTGTGTGAGCTTCATATTAGGGGATTGTGAGCTCTCTGCACAGAGCAGGGAGACAAAACAATTCCTTCTCTAGCTGGGGACCAAGGACAAATGATGCAAATCTCAGGCCCAAGAGCATAAACAACGTGGACTGAAGAGAGAAAAGCAAGGAGGATGAGACTGCATGGGCTAAAGCTGGAATTGGAGAATTAAACCAATATGCAAATAGAGCAGAACTGATCCAAGTGAGAGACCCCGTGCCCGCTCGTGCATTTTGGGACCATTTTGGTTCATCTTGGGTGCAGCCCTGGCTGGGCTCTTGTGCTGCCCAAGGTGGATCCACGGAGGCCTTTTAATAAATCCCTGCTTTATTCTTTAGCTCTGTCTAGTCTCTGTTCTAGATCAGCCTTCACAAGGCATCAGTTTGCTGCTGCAGGACTGCCCTGGCTGCGTGGGATCACAGCAGTGGTGGCCAAAAGCAGAGTCCCTGTCACCAGTAGCAGTGCTGATGGTTTGCAGTCATGCTGACAGCTGCCTGTTTTGCCCATCTTTGCAGTGGTGGCTGTGCTGAACGAGATCCGCGATGTGAACGTGGAGGAGGAGGCCGTGCGCTATTTCGGGAAGGGTTACCTGGTTGTGCTGCGATTTGTCACCGGATTCTCACACCCGCTCACCCAGAGTGCAGTGTTGGGCTGCAGAAGGTGCAGTGGGGACTTTTTAAAATTAGAACGTGTAAGGTGGGAAATGCCAATCACATGGGTCAGTAATTGCCAGCTATTATTGATGCCTCAGGTTTTAGCTTTTATATTTTTCAGATTCTGTACTGCTTTAGTGTGTAGTTACGAGCTTCATATTAGGGGATGGTTCTGAGCTTCATATCAGGGGATGGTGAGCTCTCTGCACAGAGTAGGGAGACAAAACAATTCCTTCTCTAGCTGGGGACCAAGGACAAATGATCCAAATCTCAGGCCCAAGAGCACAAACTACATGGACTGAAGAGAGAAAAGCAAGAAGGATGGGACTGCATGGGCTAAAGCTGAAATTGGACAATGAACTCCAATCTGCAAATGGAGCAGAACTGATCCAAGTGAGAGACCCCATGCCTGGTCGTGAATTTTGTGACCATTTTGGTTCATCTTGGGTGTAGCCCTGGCTGGGCTCTTGTGCTGCCCAAGGTGGATCCATGGAGGCCTTTTAATAAATCCTGACTTTAACTTTGTCTAGTCTCTGCTCTAGGTCAGCCTTCACAAGGCATCATTATAACTAAGCTCAGTTTTTACACTTGCTGTTATGACCTTGTGTTACTCAGTTTAATCTATTAAACCCCATAATGTTTTCATTTGCAGACATTTGTCTAACACCATCTATCAGGATCATGTTTAGATATCTAAGATCCTTTTAGTGCTGCATGTCTGCTGGAGTTGCCTTCCTGAGCTATGCAGAGGGGATTAATTCTCCTTTGCAAACATATGGTGTATTAGTTAACAAAAAATTTATCTTAAGCATTGGAAATAAGTAGCCTTGCAGCAGGGACTGGGGAAAGGACTGATTTGTTCTGATGTGGAGGGAGTGGCTTGGTGTAGCATGCTCTCAGCCATACCCTCTGCCCATATGACTTTCCCTCTAGGCAGTTATTCTCAGCAATTAGCGTGCCTGCTCTTGTCTTGTCAGCACTACAGTTCCACTAACTCTTCCCTTGTTTCTTCTTTTCCACAGTGATGTGGAAGCAGTTGCCAAACTCATTACGAGTTTTCTGGAACTGGACAGAGTGGAGACCCCACAAGATTTCTCCCAGAGCAGCGAAACAGAGGCAAGTGATGCAGATGAACCACAGGTTAAATACTGATAGTCATTGTGAACTGAAGCAAGCAGAGGTTTTTACACATCTGGACAATATTCTGATTGTTCTTCAGAAAAAGAAATCCCTCACAACCTTGACCTGGGCATTTCTCAACGTGTGCATTTACAATGGGTGGAATCTGTCATAGGGCACATTGTTTAGTGCTAAACTGCTTCAAGACCCTGGATGTGGACACTTCTGGCTTTTGAACTTTGTCAGCTCATCAAACTTGTCTAGGAATAGTTATTTATTAATTAATTGGTTCGAAATAATTACTTATCCATTAATGAAGGGAAAATAATACAGATGTGAACTTCTGCTTACTGCAAACATTTGCTGCAGGTACAGTATATGCAATGTAGAAGAGTTGAATTTGTAACTCATAACACAATGCTTTGAAGTTTCACTTTTAATATATACAATTAGGAGATGCAGAGTAGTGGCACTTTTATGTTCTCTACTACTGACTTGCCATTGGATATCTTTGGAAGTTAAAGTCTGAGTGCTTCTCTTGGAATTCTAAACATCAGGTTGATCAACCTCTGACTGTGTCTTAACTTATCTCAGATTCACCAAGGAGCCATGAATAGCAAAGGAAAAATGATCATGATGAAATGTCTTTGGGATGTCCTACCTTAATCCTGTCCTGCTGAATTTCTGGGCAGGACAGAACAATCTTTTTCTAGACCTCAATGTTTACTATTTAAACTGTGTATTTAGAAAGGAAGCAGGGACATGTGTAACTTTAGGTAGGGAAAAACTTTAGGTGATGTCAAACAATGTGGTAGCCTAGAGTTGTTGAGTATTTCCTCACTTGAAATGATACCGAAGTGCTAAATAATAACTTTTTAAAGGTAGGTGGCATAGATTAAATGTTTGACTTGTACCTGTGTTTTACTCCAGGTGTGTGGTGTCCTCTGTTATGACCAATGGTTTCACAAATAGTTAAAATATAACATTTTTCAAGGTATTTCTGAAGTAAAAGCTACCTCTGTTAGCATATTCTGTCTAGAACTAGAACTCCATCATGCTTACATTAATGTGTTAGTACAAGAAAAAATTGTAAAAAGCTGCAAGTTCCTTCAGCATGCTACACCTGCTTGTACTGAAGTTCACTAGGTTTTATTTAGAAATCTTATGGTCTTTAGACCTGATGTAGAAAATATTTACACAGTTACATCTAGGAGATCTGAACAGGGTAGGAGGTAACTGTGTTGTCTGCTTTCACGGTTGGCCAGCAGCAAAGGTCTCCTGGCAGCAGTTTCTTCAGAATTTAAAAGAGTCTGTGTTCTTGTTTTTAATCACTCTACCTCTACAGAGAGAGGGCTCTGAAAAGTTTTTGGTAGAAGGCACATGCTGTTGTGTGTTCCAGTTTGGTCTGAAGCTGAGCACCTGCTCATCAAAGATTTCCCTTCCAGCTGTTCAGACCCAGGATGTCAGCAGAGGCTGGTGCTGTCAGTGGAAGGTGCTCACACTGCAGCAGGGACATGGCTGTTGATGAAGCTTGCCTGCAGCACAGAACTAGGTCGATTTCCTTTAAATAAGATAAAAAACTTGTAATCACATCAGGTATCAGTACAGAGCTCTGCCAGTACGTGTTACTGAAAGTACCTCTGTTGGGGTAATCATGGGGCTTTCAGTGCCTACCCCACACCACTGGAACTGGGAAGCTGCTGTGTATGAACGTGGGAAAATCAGGTTGCAGGCAATTAGCAAAATTTGCCTTTATTCTGAAGAACAGCTGTAGGCTAAGCATAATCATCAAACCTGTTTAAAAAATATTGCACGTTGTAACACTTTGTAGAGTTCCTCATTTAAATCCACTGTAATGTATACCCCAGGTGATGCTCATTTTAGAGAGAGGAGAATGAGATTGGGGATTTGGAGAACTCTTTTTCCCCCACAGTGTAAAATGAGAATGGTGAGTGTTCTAAGGACTTCCAGTAGGAAGTACTGTCCTAGAGTATGTAATGGTACAGTGTAAGCACAAGGGCTCAGCCTGTGGTAGCTGCTGCTTTGTATCAAGGATATTCTGAGGGCATTTGTGGTGTGCATTGCACTTACTCTGAGCCTGTGGAGTGGACCCTGGATAAACCAGACAAAACTACCTGCCTTCAGTCTTAGCTCTACTGGCTTTCATTTGTATTCCCATGAGACCTGACATTATGTGGAAAATATAAACCACGCTGTAGTTCTCCAGTTAAAAATCAGCTTTTGAGAGGTACATCTGTTGGTCTGACCCTGCACTGCATCCTGTGTCCTGCTTCTGCTGAGCTGTAGTGTGTCCAGCTTGCTGTGCATTCATGGTGTTAGTCATATCTACACTTACAGACTATGCAGTATCTTAGACAAAGACTAAAACAATGTAAGGAAAATTGAAAATCTATAGAAAGGGGAATGACCTATAGTAAGGTATAATGTAACTTGAAATACATCCTGTGGGGTGAGTTGCATGTTGGGTTGATGTCAGTGATCACCTCTTCAGAGGTGTTTTCCAGTATTCTTCTCACTCCTTGTTACCCTGCTGTGTTAGGCAGGAGAGGAATGGCTGCTGCCATGCACTGTGTCTAGGAGGAATATTTTGAGTCCTCAGCCTTTCCCTTGGAGCAGCTGGTGCCATCCTCTCTTGTGCCCTTTCCATTTTGCATTTTGCAGCTGTCACTGTACCAACAAGTCCAGTTTCAGTGGGAACCTGTGTTCTGAGCTAGCAGGATGGGGCCCTGAGGACATCATGCCAGGCTGTGGGTGCTGCCTGTGGGGATGTGTCAGGCACTGCTGGCTGATCCACCCAGGAGCTTCCTGTGGCACTGATCCATCTGAGCCTCTGAGCCTGGCAGTGGGACACTGCACCAGTGTTAGCTCAGGCTGATGGGGTTTTCTGTTGTGTTTCTCTTGATCCACATGTGGAGCTTCTTGCCCTCTAAAACTTTTATCATTTTTAGCTGGAAGACATGGCCAGATGCAATGCAGTAACTGTGCATGTACAATTAACTTGCAATTGCTGTTCACATGGATTTGGTTATGGCAATGTCTGTGCTCTCCTCAGCAATGGGATCAGCTTGAAGAACTGTGGAAAGCAGGTGCAGCTCAGGACAGGGTCCACTCTTCCCTCTTTGGACGAGTCCTCTCTCATCCTCCTTTTCTGCCAGTTCTCACCATTCTGCTGAAGGCTTTCTGGATGGTTTTCCTCACTTTTCTTGGGCCCAGCAAAGTCAAAGGCCCAGGAAACAGAGCCTTACATGTGCCTGCTGTGAAGCTTTGGACTCAAAGGAATGACATGAAAGACTAGTTTGGGTTAGGAAATTAGGTACTCCTAGGAGACTGGTACAGATGTAGTCATTGACTTTTGCATTTCAGGCTATCTAGAGACTTGTGCCTGAACAGCTGTAGTTTGCATGACCTATAAATGATTAAAAAACCTGCATAGCAGACTTTGGATTAGCTCTAACACCCTGACCCCTAAACCAAGCCCTTTTGTCATGTCTTTTACTATAACTGTATGGTAAGTGCCACTTAGTAAATGCTTCAGCTCGTGCTTGAGCAGCACAGTGGCAGTTCCTTGCATGGCTGTGGTGGGATGGGACTGGGGCTGGGGCTGCTGCAGTGAACAAAAGCTAGAGTGCATCTGTGCAGAGGGAGAGCACTGCTCTGTGTAAGGTGTAACCTCATATTCCAGTACTTCACAATGAAATATTCCATACCTGGCATCAATTGTGCAGGTCTCAAAGAAAATCCAAATATTTATAGCTGAGATCTGACTCTTGAGCTGTATTTATGAAGTTACACAGATACCAAAACCTCAGCTGGCTCACATAATGAATAGAGTGATAGTTCTGACAGTGTCATAGATGGCTGGGAGGCAAAAATACTTCTGGAAAATGTTTAGAAGTTGCCTTTTTTTAACTTTAAAATTGCAAGTAGAATTTCAGCAAGGCCTTGTTGTATTGTCTTTTTTAAAAAAATGTTCATTGATAAAATCAACTTTGATAACTTGTTTTGCGTCGCTGTAGTATTTTGTATTGTTTTTAATTAAAGTTATTAAAATATTAATGGCTGTCTAAATTATTACTGGGAACAGATCTAGTGAAGGAGTTAATGAGAGGGAGAAAGAAGAAGCCCAAATACTTGCTTAGAAGTGATCCTGCTGACACTCTTGAAGCAGTCCAGCTTTTAATTACATATAAACTGATAGATCCAATTCTCTATTGGTGAATATTTCCCTCTTTCAGACCAAACCAACATGCTACACAGAAAAAAAAGCAGTAGCCTTCTACAAACACTTTGAGTATCAAAGCTTTTATTCAAGTAAAATAAATTAAGATCTTGTTTAGTTCAAGCTATGTGACATACACACAGCAATTGGTTCTTTTAAGATAAAGATCTGCAAGTGAACCTAGTTACTGAGGCTCTCATTGAATCAGATGAAGTTTGTCTTATGCTGTAGTTTTACTTTCTATATGTTAAGATTTGTTCCAAGAAAATTTCAATACTGGTACTTCCAAAAAAATTTAAAGAAAGGAATAAATGAAGCACACAAATATTTTGAAAATTCCTGGTGGAGTAACATACTTAACTACCATACTTCTGAATTATTTCCATTTAGTGGAGAATTGGGATAATCACCAAAAGTCCCCAAAATGTATTTCTATACTTTTAGACAAATTTGACATTAAAGCAGAATAAACCAGCATTTTTTCCTTACATTTAGTAGCTTTAGTCATGGCTCAAATTGGGAGAAACCTGGAAAGTGCAGGTTGCAGTTTCAGGTTTTACACAGCTAAACAGATGCCTCAGTGAGTGGGGTGGTTTCTGTGGGGATGGGACTATGCTGAGCTTTGGTGGTGCTCTGGCAGAAAGTGAAGCAGCCCAGTGTGTTAAGGCATTTTCCCTCCAAGCCCAGGTGTCATTGCCTCAGGAGCTCCCTCTTGCTCCTGATTCCTCTTGATGGACTGGTAGGACACAACTCTAGGCACAGCTGACAGGTGAAGGAGTTATGCTACAGAACATAATGACCCAAACATTTTTAAAGTATCCTAAATATTAGGGTAGAACTTTCCCAGGTCATTGTTATGTAACAGTCTGTTGCTACAAATCCTGAATTTGGAAGAAACTGGGGTTTTTCTCCTGCCTTGTAGGAGAGGTGTGACTCACTCCTGCATTCTGTTATGCAAGGAGAGCAAACCTGACTTGCAGGTGAATTAAGGCTCAGCATGTGTTAAGACAGGAAAATTGAGTTGAAGTGTCTTATGCTAATAAATTCCTTCATGCCTTCAGGTCACTTTTGTTTAACCACAGTACATGCTTCTACTCTCAAGATGACAAACTCAAGCTCAAGGGCTATTTGCTGATTTTCACTAGCCATGTTTTCCCAGGGAATGAGTCAGACTAATTGAAATGCCCCTAATTTTGTGCTCTTATTGCTTCGTCTAAATCATCCAGCACTTGCTGCAGCTTCTCTAGGCTGGGGTGGACATTCTCGTCCATCCATTCCTCTATAGCACACCTGTGGAAAACTTGCTCCATGGCTGCTTGCAGGTCTTGCACCACAGCATTCCACTTGGAGAAGAGACTGAGCAGAAATGAGAAGGAAGAAACAATGACATTTGCAGGTGAGCTCTGCCTCAGGGGAGGGTTGGCTTACAGGCCTTTGGAAGGGAGTTCTGTCCTTAAAACCACTTTACAGGAAAAGAAGCATCTATTACAAGAGCCCAAAGGACTTCATTTTGTTCAGATGGCAAAAGCTTGATGCTGTTTCTGTTTAAGTTCCATTAATCTTGGCACTTTCCTCATGCAAAGACTTTTAAAAAAGTACCAAAATGTGAGCTCAAAAAAATGCTATACAGATTTTAAGTGTAATTGAAACCCACTGTGAGACTTGTTGGGAATTTAATTCTGGGTTTTATCAGAAAGAGAAGATAAGGTTCGATATTCACCTTATCACAGAAAAAAAAATAAAGAAATAAAAGTATAAATGAACCTTTTAGCATGAATTGGCAAAATGTCTAGGACGAGTTCTGAAAAGCTCATGGTGACGGGGAGCAGGGGGAAGGGCCTGGCTTTATTCCAAGCCCTGCCTGCAATCTAGCCCAGGGTGAGCTCCTACACCAAGGCCAACCACTGCTTAAGGTGCAGCAGGGCTGTACAGGAGTAACAAGGGAGAGGCTTTTGGAGATCAATTTTGTACTTGTTCTCAAAGAACTCATTCAACAGAAGGCAAAGATAAAATTAGAATCATAGAATGGTTTGTGTTGGAAGGGAACTTTGAAGATCATCTAGTTCCAACCCAAACATGTATAAAAACATATTATGGATACTTTGTCTGATTCTCGCTGATGTTTCTGAGATAATTATAGAAAGAGCTAAGGGCTTACAACCCTCTGTACCTGAGTGCCTGAAATATATCAGCCTTTGTTTCCCCTGTAATGCAAAACAAGTGCTGTTACCTGACTGCATCTGGCTGGAAGCGGTACATTACGATAGGATGGATAATCTTCCTTTTCCTGTGGTAGAGGCTGAACCAGCCTGTGGCATACCTGAAAATGGATGTTGGTGGGAGCAGTGATGAAACAGCAGCAACATCTGTTTGTCACTGCCAGGGAGGCTTTAGCTGAGCTCCTGCACAGAGATGATGTTTAAGGAGTAAGTTTATTTCAGTCTATAGATCTTTGGAATTAGCTTGTGAAAGTGTTCCTGGCAGATGATCACCTGATCATCTGCTGCAGTATAAGTTTCATTTCAAGCTCCTTTCTTTGTAACTACGGCATTCAGAATTTTCATTTTAACTTTAAATAGCAGTAAAGTGTAATTAAGGAAAGAATATGCTTCAAATAAGGCAGCATACAGTATTTAGGATCTTTGCTAAAATATTTTAAATTTTGATGTAAATATTATATTCTGCTGAGGTGTCAGTGACACCTGAAATGCAGAGCTTGATATTAAATCACTTTTCTGGAGTTGTGCCCCACTTTGAGATGATACAGCTCCAAAACTGCTGCAGCCAGGCAGAGAATCAACAGAAACCTCATTACCTGTTCCTTTCGAGAAGTTCATCCACTGATGACTTGAGGTGGAAACTAATTTGTGTCACAAGGGTGAGGATATCACTCCCAGGAAAGGTCCCCAGACTTGGGCTGTCCAAAGAGGATCTGTTAGTTTCTAAACTTACCACACAAGGAGAAGCACCTGAATTCTGCAGCTGGAATGTTACCTCATGTAAGTATCGATTTCCAGGTTAGGTATTCCCAGGAAGTTTTCCACATTTTCTTTAATCTTTTCAGAATAGCCACCTGGCAGAAGACAGTGGAAATGAGTAAAGGAGCCTAAGGAACCAAAATGTTCATACAAGAGGGATTTTCAAAAGTATTCTGCTTTGGCTTAGTAGTTCCCCTTTGGTGAAGAATTTTTTAAAATGTAAAATGGAAATGAAAGAAGAAAAAACACTTGTGGGTGGGAGGAGGAGCTCATTGTCTTTCGCACAGTTGTCTTGTGCAAGGTGAGCAATTCCTAGCTCTGAGCTTTCTGTCAAGGGTGCTGAATATTTCTAGTGCCTTAATTAAAAATCAGTGGATTGTGGAGATTTATTTTGAAAATAAGAAAATAAGAAAAATTCTGTTGGCAACTGCCTGTAAAGAAAGCAGAAACTACAGGAGGTATTTTACTAGACAGTGTCCTCCCTCAATCCATTTTAAGAAAAACAATTAGTTAAAACAACTTTTACACATGAGCACATTCTAAATCTAAACTAAATTAGGCTCATTTATGTATCACTATTGTCTCAAATCAGTTTGAAAAGCAATTCTGCATCTTAAATTTATTTTTTAATATAAGCATGAAGTTTTTGACCATTTGTGTTAGATCACAATAAATGAAGAGGATACAATGGCTATTTTAAAATACTTAGGCCAAGAGGCTTCTCTGCTCCCATCCTGCAAGTTGTAATTTATGGTTCATAATTCAGGGCATGATTAATTCAGCAAACCACCTCAAAATATAACAAGCCTGTGCCCATCTTAGGGCAAGGTCACTTCACTCCTGTGCTAGTCATTATCTGAGAGAGAATAAAGTTGTCATTGTACCATTCTTTAGGACCTGCAGACACACGGCCAGGGATGGAATTCCCACAGGAAGAAGCTCACACAAAACTGCGAAGTGATCATACCTATGTAAGAAAACATCCATTAATTATATATTTTACTGTTAGAGCATACCAAACTAGTGGGAAGTTTTAATATTTCAATCACTAAAATTCAAAGAGCTTTAGAAACATCAGTTTCTCTCTCAGAGATCACTTATCTCTGAAATGCGAAATATTCCTGTTTCATTAGTAAGAACAGATAAAAAGCAAATTCTCTTCTCAAGGCAAATTAGGGTCAGAAATTGGACATCAGCTCTCTGGTATTCTCTAAGACCTCCTGACTGCATAAAAATGTTTTACTTCTTCATTTATTGTCTCTTATGTGATTTCATTGTTTTGAGTTCCCATCAGACATTCAGATAGACACACCATGCATGAACTACAGTGTCTATGAGCAGTTCAAGGTGGCACAAAATCCATTCAAGCCTTCCAACCCAATCTGTGGGTGGTGTCCCCAAAGCCATTGCTCTTGCTGGTTAGTGCTGTACAGCTAACTGCAAATCTGAAATCCACCCTTCATAGTCTGGGGGTGAGGCCCAGTGCAGTGGCAGACAGGAAGAACAGCAGGTTGGCAAAGTTCCCTTCTAAATCCCCAGCTTCCCTGTACCTCTTAGGGAGCTTTTGGGTGGAAGTTTGCTTATCTGTGACCCTTGGAACCACACAAAGGCTGTTCCTCACCTCTGCCAGCCGGTCAGCGCGATACCTTCAAGGACATTGGCGGGGCTCCTGCTGGCCACCTGCAGCCACTCCAGCTGATTCCTGAGGTGGTGCCCAATCAGTGTGAGAGTCTGATTCACTCCCGTGGCTCCCTTGAAGGCACTTGCAAACCACACCTTGGAGAAGCCACACCTGCGGTACTTCTCAATGAGCTGCACTGCAGGGAGACAAAAAGGGACACGCACAGGATGAGCTTTCTCCGGTTTCAGCCCTGACTGCAAGGCTGCAGTAAAGGGCAACACAGCTCCAGATCCAACAGGCCGCTGAGCCTTTTCCTGTCAAGCTTGGAGCATCAGCAAGGATGGGGGATTTGACACCCTCTCTGAGCAGCCTTTTGAGTGGCTGTTCTATTTTCATGTACCAGTTACTATATTCCACTCCCTTGTATTGCTACCATGCTAAGAGCCATGAGATTGTAACAAGCATGCACAACATCTGACAGCTGATTGTTCTTGCAACAAAGGAATATTTGCATGAATGTTAGATGCCTGACAGGAGCCTTTAGGAGCTTTCCTCTGAATTCCATAGATGTATGAAGCCCTGAAGCTTCTTTTGCAGAGCTGTTCAATACAGTTATGTGCTGCTACTGGTGTTAATGCAAGGAGAATTAATGTAACAGTGCTCGTGGAAAACCTCTGAATCTCCAATCAGTGATTCCATAGCTCTGCGGAAAAGAATTAAGCAGCCTACAATGCAAATCATTCATAGGGGAAATATAAATAGAAGAAGAAAGGACATAATAGCAACTATGATGTGAAATCAAACAAGGGCTGTCTTTATGCTATTAAAGCAATAAAAAACAATTCAATAAAACCAGAATGTTTTGGTGTCCAGCTAAGGTAGGTTTTAATGACAGAATTTTGCTTTGGCTATTTTGCTTCTACACAGCTCAGCAGAGAAGTACAAACCTTTGCCCTCCACGTTGATGTCTGTTGCATAGTCCCAGATCATGGGCTGCACCAGCTGTGGGACCCCGGACTCTGAAAGGAACAGAGCTCTTCTAAATCATGGAAAACTGCTGCTTAAATGAGAACTCAGTACAGGTTACTGCTGCAGTAGCATGTGACCACAACTATGGCTTGTCACTTTCAGCTGAAGTGCCCCTGGGCATTTTCAGCCTGGCCAGGATTTGGCACATGCCCAGGGCCACTGTCCTCCAGCACCCTGAAACCATTAATATGGAGGAGCAGTGACAAGTTATCAGAGATCATATTCACCCCAAGCCCACCTAATTCTTAGCTACTTGCATCTCTCTGTGTACCAGCTGGATTCCACTGGCAGAGCCACCAAATGAGATTTAGCTAAATTGAAGTGTAACATTTACCCTTTCCCTTACAGAGTGCCTGGGCTGTGTTTACACAAAACATAGCTTTTCAAGTACAACTAAAGATACAAATTTAGCTTTGATTCCTTTTATAATCAACTCCTCAGCTAGTTTTAAACATGTGAAACTGACCCCTAAAGAAACTGCAGTAAATTATGCAAAAATTCTGTATTTTAACTACATCACATTTTAATTTGTTTATTCTGTTATTGTGGCAGTAGAGTGCACCAGACGCTGTACTGCTCTTATGGAAACTCTATGGGTCCCACCTGCATTTTTGACGATGACTTCCCACTATCAAAGCCTTGAATAGGTCAGTCACTGTTGGATGAGCTGCACAGCCCTTCCTGGTCCCATCTAAATCTGTTTACGGCAGCTGTGTAAGGTGGCTCTGAAAATGCTGGGATTCCATCTGTGCTCACACTACTCAAATTTTAGCAGTGGTTTGATATTTTTCCACAAACAAGACTTGTGATGCCAAGGTGTTGGAGCTACCCCACAATTCATTATCAAAGTCCTCACGATGTGCACCGTGATCACAAAGATACTCACAGGGCTGCAGCTTCTCTGTGAGTTTGCACCACTTGGGATCAGGTGCTGCAAAGGCAGCAACGAACATTAGAAGCTGGTGAGAGGCACAGAGATTTAGACTTGAACCACAGATGTTAACAGCTTGTTTTAATGTATAAGGAAAGTAGAATTGATGGCAGCCACTGCAGGGTGAGCGTTTTGTGATGGAAAACTGAAGTGTTCAGACTGGCCCACACTCACATGGACTCTGTGACAGCCAAGGACGGAGTGCTTCTCTTCTCTAGGCAAACAGACCACACCTCAACTCTTGCCAGATTTGTTGTTTTCATTACATTCAGCTGCCAATCAATCTGTTTTATGTGCCTGTGCAAACCTGCCTGACCCTGTGGTTGGTCACACACCTGCCAGTGTTTCCTCACTGATCCCCCTGAGCATGTCGTCCCACACGATGGGTGTCACCATGGGGTAAGACCAGGCCAAACAAGTGGCAACTGCTTTTATGTGGGATAAGCACAGCTTCTCTGGAGTGTTGTTTTGCTGCTGCAGCCACAGCTTTGACTCTTCTCCTTCGCCAAGGTAGTAGACCTGAAACACCAAGCAAATCATCCTGACTTTTCTGTATAGAAATAGAGAAAGTGAGGCAGACAATGTTCAAAACCTTTGTCCAGATGTGTCCCACTGAGTGGACACATTCCAAAGCACCTCTCAGTGCTGAAGACATTACAAGCATTTCCATCATTCTGCAGGAGACTGTGGTCATGATTACATGCATCACTTGAGGGAATTTTCCTACAGAAACTAAAATATCTATATGCCATATTTGCCTTTGGAATGTTTGTCTTTGGAATTAACTCTCACCACATTTATTAACTTCAAATCCAGCAATCCATCAGGACCTGAGGTAGATAAAATGAGGTTCCTATCATGGGGAAGATCATCCAAATGTAAGTCTAGAAGTACCCTGGGGCCATGTCCAAGGGTGGCCCAGGATTTTGGGTCACATGCAGAGAGTGAATTAAAATTTGCCGGTTTAGAGTAGGTTTTATTTATTCTACATAAATAGTATTTTGCTTTATATCAGCTCCCTGTCTAACCTTCCCATCAGTTTCAACACAACAGGATACAAAATGCTAAACTAATATCAATACAGTTAAGTGGTCATAATGAATTCCAGGGATCTGTGTGCCATCAGGATGGTTTTAAGAACCTATGAGAAAGAGAAGCTTGAGTTTTCTCCTTCTCCAGGAAACAAACTACCAAAGTAAAAAACCCAACACTTCCAACCACAGAAGGGTTTACTTTGAGTAACTTGCCCAGAACAATGAGCCAGTATCTTACACCAAACTTACAGGATTCCTAATGAACAGCTCTAATTGTTATCTCACTTAAAATACTCAGTTGACCTAAACTCAAACTCTGTTAGCTTTAAGAAGCTGTTTTCAATACTTTGACGTTACACTTGTGTCTATGGAAATGACAACCTGTGCTACTACTGTCAAAAAGACTTTTCTACATTGGCTCGAGTGGTGTTTTCTGTCCCCAGAATCCCACCCAAAAATGGCCTGGGCACCACTGAAATGCAGAAGCCTCGGCCCTTGCTATCATTCCTCAAATGAAAAGAAACATTCCCAACTCAGTAGAAGTCCCACCTCATCACATCCGATGTGAAACCACTGCAGGTCCTCGTGCAGGGCCATGACCTGGTCAATCATGGCTTTGACCAGTGCCAGCGACTCCTCCTTGTGCGGGTTCAGGGCGTTGGGCAGCGCCTTCACCTCCCGCAGATCGGCAAACTCCCTGTGTTTCAGCACAAACTGCAAGGGAAAGGGGAGCTCAGGGGCAGCTGCTACACCAGGGGACAGCAGCGTCCTCCCGTCCCCAAGGCTCTGAGGGCAGGTGTTCTGCTAAACCCAGGGTTTGGCTTGGCTGAGCCCCAGGGACAGGCTGGGGGTTCAGCTGCTGCTCCATGCTGCTGGGGGGTCTCTGACCACAAAGTACCTCACAGGGTGGGTGAAGAAAATGGGGAGGCCACTGCAGTGTGATCCTGATGTCAAATCCTGCAGCTGGCAGAGCTGGATAACTGGAGCACTGGGACTTAGAAATTTCTAGCAGAGAATCCCAGAATGGGTCAGGCTGGAAGGGAGCACAGTGGCTCATCTGGTCCCACCTCCCTGCTCCAGCTGGGCCGTCCCAGAGCACCGGACACGGTTTCATCCAGAGGGCTCTGAAATATCCCCAGTGAGGGAGACTCCACACCCTCTCTGGAGAGCCTGCTCAGGGCTTGGTCACTGCACAGGGAAGAAATTCTGCCTCATGTCCAGGTGGAACTTCCTGGCCACAGTTTCTGCCCAGAGCTGGACACACTGCTCCAGATGTCACCAGGGCTGAGCAGAGGGGCAGGATCACTCCCTGCCCTGCTGCCAATGCTCTTCGTACTGCACGCCGAGACCCCACCTGCCTTGCTGTGCCCCCGGGCACTGCTGGCTCAGCACACCCGCTCTCGCCCAGCCCAGCCCGCCCAGCTCACCTCCATGTGCCCGAAGCTCTGCACCAGCGGCACCACGTCCAGGCCCTGCGCCCGCGCCTGGCTCAGCAGCGCCCGGAGCTCCGCGGGGCTGCGGGAGAGTGACCCGTCAGTGCCCGCTGGGCACGGCCCGGGCCACCTGCGGCCACCCAGGGCTACCTGCGGGGTACGTGGCGCTACCTGTAGGCGTGGGGGGCCTGCAGTACCTCCAGCGGCCCCGTGTACGGGAAGGTGTCCTCATATTCCAGCAGCAGCCCGGTGGCACCCAGGGCACGGAGCAGCGGCAGCAACTGAGGGAGGGAGAGAGGGGACACTGGGGATGCAGCTGGGCTGTGACCAGTGCCACCATGCTATGCCCGTCACCTGCACCAGGTGTATCCTTCACCTGAGACAAATAAATCCTTCATCCATACCAGGTACAACCTTCACCTGAGCCAAATACATCCCTTACGTGTGCCAGATACATCACTCACCCACACCAGGTGCAACCCTCACCCGCCCCAAGCACATCCCTCACACCCCTCAGGTTCACCCCTCACCTGCCCCAGGCACATCCCTCAGGTTCACCCCTCACCCGGTCCAGGCACATCTCTCACTTGCCCCAGGTTCAACCCTCACCTGCTCCAGGCACATCCCTCAGGTTCGCCCCTCACATGCCCCAGGCACATCCCTCACCTCCCTCAGGTTCGCTCCTCACCTGCTCCAGGTACTGCACGCGCGGCGCGGCGCCCTTCAGATCCAGGTGCACCAGGCGCCGCCACATGCTCTGGTCTCAATTGCTTTGGCCTGTCGCTGCGGCGTCCCTGCACACCCCGCCCGGCTGCGCCCCGCTGTCCCTGCCCCGCTGTCCCGGCGCTACCCGCCCGCGCCCTGCTGTCCCGGTGTCCCGTTGTCCCACTGTCCCCTTGTCCCCCTGTCCCGGTGCCGCCGCTCCCGGCCCTGCGCTGGATCCTTGCACTCGTTCTCGGAGGCCGAGCGTGTCTCCAAGCAGGCAGGCCGGCAGGCCAGGGCGAGGCGCGCCGAGCGCATCGCTCGAGGCGGAGGAAGCGCGATGGCTCCGCAGCGGCGGGCGCTGCCCCG
>WBNO01031671.1:73829-90654 GCA_013400575.1 Peucedramus taeniatus | reverse complement strand
GGGGCCTGGCCGTCACCTCCTGCCTGCTGTCCCGGGAGCGGCGGTGCCCAGGCTCAGCGGTGCTGCCGCTCGCGGGGGTACCCCGGTGGGGAGGCGGTCGCGCAGCGCCGGGCCCGGGCCCGGGAGGAAAGCGCGTTTGTAACTCGGGTGTTGTGCTCCGAACCGGGGTCCCGCGGCCCGGGGCTCCCCGGTATCGGCCCGGGCGGTTCACGGCTCACGGGGCCCGTTCTGTGCTCCCTCCGCAGCGCCAGGAAGGGCCGATTCCAGCAGGATCCCCGGGGAAGGTGGCTGAAGGCAGCGATCTTCCTCTTCCTCTCCGCCGCGGCCGGCGGCGGCCTCGTGGTCTGGAGCCGCCTCCGCACCCAGGATGGGATCCCCGAGGGTGGAATTCCCGCAGATGGGATCCCCGAGGGTGGAATTCCCGCGGATGGGGTCACCGAGGTGCTGGCACATCACAGCGACAACCTGCGGGACAAGTTCATCGAGGTCCCCTGCTCGGAGGACTACGACAGCCACAGGCGGTTCGCAGGTACCGGGCAGGGCTGGCCGGGTGGGTGGCGGTGCTCGGAGGGCAGGACCAGCTTGGCCGCTGCCCGGGCACCGAACTTGAGCTGCAGAACTCCCGTGTTTCCCTCAAACTCCTGGTCACTGTCTCTTGCCTAAAGCCCCAAACGTTCGTGCCCCTCAGGCCAGCCCAGCAGTTGATTCTCAGAGATTTTTCCCTTCTGAAACAGCTTTGCAAGGGCTCTATGAAATAAACCTTTTGCTAAGTCTGTTTCTGGTTTGTTTTCGTACTCTATTGATTCCTGAGTGGGTTTGCTGCTGCTCAGTAGCATACAGGTACTGATGGAGTGGCACTGATGCAGGACACTGTGCCACCAGCGTGTGGTGACTGCACAAGTGCCAGCTTTTGACACTTATTCTGAGATGTGTGTCTGCCAGTAGCTTTGGGGGGTGCCTGCAAAGCATTTTTCTGTCTTTGTGTCTTTCAGCTGAGCCTGTTTTCTGTCAAATTGGTACCTACTCCTCCTGGCACTTATTTCTTTAATGTGTTTAGGTTGGTTCTTCAAGAGACATGGAAGATTTTAATTTTCTCTGATGTAGAGCAATGAGAGTCTGACTTGCAGCTTCCATGGATGAACAGGGCTGATGTTCTCTTTCAGATTTGTAAAGTGTCTTGTGGTGAACATTTTTAGTTGGTACAGCTGCCAGAGAGCAGCTGTGCTCTTGGTTTTTGTCAGTGTCTGGCTGTGTGTTTAATGATAAGCTGTTGAATCTAAAAAAACCAACAAACAAACTTCTGAGCTAGTTTTTAGCCAAATTGGTGGTTTTATCTGTTTCATGATGTGGCTGAGAAAACGTTGACACAAAGCTGGAAGCTGGAAGAAACTGCTGTGAGCTGGGGAAGAGCAAAGGTCATGAAAGGGCTGGAGAACCTGTCCTATAAGGAAAACCTCAGGGGGCTGGGTCTCCTTTCCCTGGAAAAGGCTCAGGGAGAACACATTGCAGTATTCCAGTGCTTAAATGGAAGCTACAGAGGGCAGAAGCTCTGCCTTTGCAAGGAGCTGCACAGAGAAGACAAGGCACAGTGGGTGCAGGTTCCATTGGGCAAGGTTTCATCTTGATATAAAAAATATTTTACAGAGAGAGCACTCAGTCACTGGAACAACCTCCCCTGGGATGCTGTGACTGAGGGTTTCCAGGGTGTGACTGAACACTGTGCTAGATAATCTTATCCAGGCTCTCTGGACCACAAAAAGCTGAGCCATGTGATCTTTGGAGGTCCTTTCCCAGGCTCTTCTGTGATTCTGCAATTTTTAACTTTCTTCTGTGCCAGTTCTTATAGAAAGTGTTTGACAAATTGCAGTCCAGTATTCTTCAGGTGGCTGGTCCTGGTGTGGTGCTGTTGGTCAAAAAGACTTGTGAAATAAAAGAAAAGTTTATGTGTAGTCTGAGGTCACATAGTTTTTCCTCAGTGCTACTACTGTAGCATCTTTTTTTGAGGATTCATCCCAAATGTTATTTAGGCCAAGAAAACTGAAACCAAGGGAGCTACCAACAAAAAAACTGTCTTGGTAATTTTTTTTTTTGACAGAACACATGAGAACACATGTTATGTATTAACTTTTCATAGTTACTATAAGGGGAAACTGCTGCTGGCTGTATTTGTGTAGTGCAAGGCCAGAGAAAAATGCAGCTGGTGGTTTGGTTATAATTGAACTGGGGCTAAAAGTCTCTGGATTCTGCTACTGCAGTGTTTGCTTCCCAAAAGAAGCCCCTAAACCAACAAAACCTTACTTTTCCCTTCCCTGGTTTGCAAGAGCAATTTTTTGAGCTGTGCCCTTGTGGTCTGGGCCATCCCACCAGTTATCCTTTTCATTGTTTTCTTTCTATTCTTTATTTTCATCCTTTTCATTTCACTGTAAGGAAGATTGGAACTCAAAGGAAGGCAGGAACTTGAAGCACATCTCTCCAGGAACAGGAATGAACATGTTCTTTATTTTTGGGACTGTCTGGGGTGCAGCAGAAAGTGCTGACTGCAGGGTGAGGTCTCAACTCTTGGCTTTGTATGGGGATAATTGACTCACCTTTCTAATTAGGTGTTTGCTTGCTGCTGCTGCTTAAGTTCCTTGATTGATTTGTGGGGGTTTTTTTGTGTGGGTTTTTTTTTTTGGGGGGGGAGGGTGTTGGGGATTTTTGGTTTGGTTTTTTTATTATTTTTGGGTTTTTTTTCAAATTTTATTTATGTTGTGACCATGCTTTTGAGGATCCAGCTGTTAACTGGTTAATTAAAGCTGAGCTGTAATAATTTTCCCACGAGAGGGTAGTGATGAGCTGTGGAGGAGTTTTTGTGTGTCCCATTCCCCACAGTTGAGCCAGGCAGAAAATGTGGATTATGGATCAGCTCAGCAGCTTTAGGCACTTGGGAAATAGGTTTCTGTCACTCAATAGCTCTTCATTCTCAGTCTTTAGCCTGGTTTGGCACCCACAGCTGTGGGCTCTGTATCAGGAGGAGGCACATTCCTGTCACCACTCAGTGTCTGATGCTCAGCTGTGAAGTTTCCACAGCTAAAATGAGCTTTTTATTTATGCACCTGTCCCTGCTTCCAGCTGAACTTGGTGCAGCTGAGCTTCCAGTTTGCTTCAAGTGATTTGGTAGCTGGTGTCAGAGCAGGATTTATTTCCTTAGTACTGCCTGACTGTAAATATACTTCATACCAAATAAAATTTGCTATTTTTCAGAGGCCAAGCACTTTACTATATTTGCAGAAGGTAGGGTGTTATGTGAGCACAGTCTCACCTCCATTCTAAACTATTTGGGCAGATCTTGGCCATTTCTGCTCTCCTGAGACACAGATAAGTACTTCAACCTACTGTGGCCACTGTGTGTGGTGAAATCTTATTTCTGCTGTGTGTTGACATTTTGTGTCAGTGCACAAAACATCCATGGTCACTGCCCAGGAGGCAGAGTTTAGGTGCTTTTCCAGAGACAAGGGCCAGGGATGTGGAAAGCAGAGGTGCCTGGAAAGGTCCGACACAGCCTGTTTTAAATCTTTGCCTGCTCTTGTCTGGCTTGGAGAGGGATTGTTCCCTGCCCAGGGCAGGAGGAGTGAGACAATCTCCAAAGTCCCTTCCAACCAAACTGTTCTGTGATCCTGTGCCTCAGGGGAAAATCTCACCAAAGCTTTTTTCTCCTGTGAATTCTCTCTGTCTCAGTAGTGAGTGGTTCTTGGCTAAATATCACTAAGTAGGAGACACAGCTGCAGTTTGGGCACTTGGTCCTTTGTGTTACATTCTGATTTTGGTGCTGAATGGGAGCAGGGGCCAGTGGCAGTACCTGTGTTTTACATGTTTTGCTATGTTCCTCCTTTACCTTGATTTACCTGATAGCCAGAGCTGGTGGTGCCTTATCAGATAAAGGGATGGTTTTGTGTCTACTGGGCACAAATTTGTGGACGCTACCAGGTACTTGCAGTACTAATCTGAATTTCACCTGAGATTCTCCAGGTATGCCTTTGACACTTCCTTGCTCACGTGTGCCATGGTCTCTGAGACAGAAAGGATGCTTTTCTTACTGCTGAAATCATTTTCAAACAGACTGTTCTGATTTTTCCTTAGCACTCACCAATGTTTGTGCTGTACTGTTGGTACCTCACTGACTTTATGCTGGACCATATTATTCTGTCTGTTGGATTTTTTTTCTCCATTTGGGAAAGCTTATGCTGTTGCTTTCAGAGCACCTCCTGCTTCCAGTTCTCTGTCAGAGACCCCAGACATGTAACAATTGTCTGAGGTGACCCTGTAGTTTTGCCAAGCCTGGACTCTCCAGCACTGGCCTTTCCAAAAGGGTAAGAGCTGTGCTGATATTGGCAGCTGGAAGAAGAACAAATCTCATCTGAAATCAGAAATCTTAGCAGAATATTGTAGAAAGGAAGCTCTCAGTAGCCAGGTTTGCCCTGGAGTATTAATTTCTCCTTTGAGTTTACTCCTTCCTAGCTCTTCTCTACTTGAGCATCAGCTTTCCCTTGCAGCCCACCTGAGACATAGCTGGGGTATATCCAGTAATAGGAACTGGAGATTCCTGCAAAATTCCTGGCAAAACTTCTCCCATCAGCCTGGTCATTGTTATGAGTAGCCTTTGATCAGAGCAGAGTGATGCTTTTGTACTCCATGAGTGAACTGATTGATTTCTTTCCAGGAATTCTGTATTCTGATGAATAAATAATTCTTGAAGTGACAGTTCAGGAGCACTGAGTGTATTGGCAGTGTCAGAAAACACACTCAGCCCATCTCTCCTGGGGCTTTACATCTGTAAATGGATCTTCTCAGAAAACTGCCAAATGTAACATCCCAAGGTCTCTGGTGGCTCAGAACTGATTTTATTTCCTTTTTTTGCCTGAAGATTGTTGTCAACCAGACTTATAAGAACTTTCATATATTCTTCACCTGGAACTCCTGCTGCTGACTTGTTATTCCCAGGAGCTTTTAAAATTTAATGTTAGATTTCTTAGCAGTGAATTTTAGGAGACTTTTTAAATCTTATATATCCAAGCTGTGTACTTCAAGAGAGACTTTTTTGCAAAGTCTCATTTAAAAGCCTGCCCTTGGGGTGGTTGAAGTGGTTTCAATGGGTTCTTTTTTCTTTGTGTTGCAGGTTGCACTCCTAGGAAGTGTGGAAGAGGTGTGACAGATGCTGTAATCACAAGGGAAGAAGCTGAAAGAATTCGTAGGTAATTCTTCTTTTAGCTCTGACTTTTAAAAGCACTGACTTTAATGACATTGTGCCAATCTGAGGGGTAGGATGGGTGAGCAAGATGGGTTAGACTGATTAAAAATTGAAATTTTTGTTACTAAAGCCATTTTCCATTTTTACTGTAGTGGGGGCAGTTCTTCCACACAGAATCTGCCTGGCTCTGAGGGGCATGAGCACTTCACAGAAAGAAAGGAAAAGGAATTAAATAAGTTTTAAAGGATTTTCACTTGGTCTCCATTTGACCTTTAAAAGCAGAACAAAACAATGTGAGCCTGATTGCAGCTGTGTCTCTGTCTGGGTAATCACCAGCAGGTTAGCAGTAGTCCTCTCTGAAGGGACTGTTTTAGGGATTTGTGGAAGGGAGCTGCAAGCTCAGAAATGTTCTGCAACACAAATACTTTATTTTCATGTCAGGCTGGAAGGTTCAGTTTCCAGTAAGTGGGAGCTGCTGTTAACTCAATTGGATTATACCTGATGCTCCAAATCCCAGTCTCTGAGGAGTTACATGTTGTAAATAAGGACATTAAAGGACAAAGTAATCAGACTTCAGTTCTCATCTGAGATTGTTGTTTTGCCTGCAGAATAGCAGAGAGGGGACTGTCCTTGGGAGGATCTGATGGAGGGGTGAGCAGTGTCCTGTTATTTTCTACATTCTTTTACTGCCAAGGCAAGATTATAAATGCATTTTTGGGGCTGAGGTGAGGAGATGGAGATTTTTTCCTTCTGTTCAGACTTGAAAAAAATTTTTGGAAAGTTATTTCCCATTAATACTTCTGCTAGCAGTGTAACTCCTGACTTCTGCAATACAGTTGTTATTTCCTTGTATTTAATTATTTCTAGCACCTTTCTTGAACTGGTTTTGTCTTCATCTGGAAACAGTTGCTATAGCAGAACTGCAAAAATTTGTCTTCTAAAAGTAAATTACAGTGGTTCACAGCATCATGTAAAGATTGGTTTTGTAGAGACAAAAAAAACCCATGTAATGTCTTAAGTAAACTAGCCCTTGGAATAGTATTCTTTAAATTGAAAGAATCCCACTTCTCTGTAACAATCACATTTCTTTTAATTTCTTTCCCCCATCTTTGTTCTCAGAATGTTTTTGTGTGTGAACAGAAACTGTTTCTTGAGTATTTGTAAACACAGCCACTCCTGTAGGCCTCTACTGAATTAAGGCATATATTAGCAAAAAAAAGTAGGGGTTCAGTGGAAAAAATAAGAATTTATTGTCCTTTTGATTGCTGAGAAAGATCTGCAAAAAAATATAAACCAAGAAATTTAAGCAGTGCTGCTCATCTCAAACAATGTGTTTAAAAGATTTAACATTCTGTGTTCAGTTCTGTTAGGATCCCCTGGATTTTTTTTTCCAGTTCTGTGGTTGTATAATTGGCCCTTTTCCCTGGATTGCTCTGCCCTTTGGGACCCCCAGTGTGGCTCCTGGGGCTGTCACCTGGGTTTGCTTTCCTCTGCTTTTGGGACCCACGTGGGATTTTCCATTTCACTTCCACCAATGGGAATGGCATGGTGGAACACAGAGAGCTTGGATCTTGAGATCCACAGAAAGCTATTGTCCAGTTGGGGGGCAGGAACTGGGGAAACTGAGGCAGAGAAGGCTGGGAAGAGATGAGAGGTGGAGCTGAACTTGCTGCCCAAAGCCCAGAGCTGGGCAGGGGTGCTGAGCTGGCTTAGTTGGACAGCAAGGCAGAGTGACAGACAAATACAAATCCATCATCTCTGTTATTTTGAAACCTTCATTTTGCCCTCCCCTTTTTTTTTTTTAAGGGGAGGTAAATGAGAGGGAGGGGAAGATGATTCTCTCTCACTGAAATAAAATAAATCTGTTAAAAATCTGATGTCTGTGGAGAGGTCTGGGCTCTGAGCCAAGCCTTCTCACATGTCTCATCATCTGTAAATGTGAGGAAGTTCTTAATCCTTAGGGAAAGGTTCAAGAATAAAGTGTAATGTTGTATTGAGCACTTAACCAAAATAGTGGATAAAAGCTGAAAGATGTTAGAAAAAAGAGCTGACCAGTGTTTCTGGGAAATTGTCAGGCATGGAATGGTTTGGGTTTGGAGGGACCTTAAATCCCATCCAGTGCCACCCCTGCCATGGCAGGGACAACTTCCACTGTCCCAGGCTGCTCCAAGCCCTGTCCAGCCTGGCCTTGGGCACTGCCAGGGATCCAGGGGCAGCCACAGCTGCTCTGGGCACCCTGTGCCAGGGCCTCAGCTCTCTCCCAGGGAAGAATCATATTCAGGAGAATATGTTTTTAATATGATTTTAAATACACTCTCCTTACCCACTTTCTTTTATACCTGTCCTGCCTTTTTCCTCTTCCTTTCCCCATGAGCCAGCCCATATTCCTGGTGTCATGATGCAAATCTTTTCCTGGCAGTGCTATCCTGGCTCTCTCAGATTGGATCTTCTGGATGTGTGCTGATGGGCTTTAGATAGAACTGTCTGTCTTTGTTTGAGCCTTTCATCTTTTCCTGTCTCTTACCCACAGAGCATAAAGAATATTTCAAGCCTTACTCCATCCAGTTATATCTGTGTGCTCCTAAGCTTCCAGCCACTTGGAGTAGGTCTGGCTTGTTGCTTTAAATTTCTTTGGCTTTAGAGTGTTTGGATGATTCTGTCCAATTATGTCTGCTGTAAGACTAATTTTTCCTTTAAAATATCTCAAAATTGCTGTTGCTGTTTAATTATTTTTAATTCTTATTTTAGCCACTTTCTCTTTGTTCTCTTTGCTATTCACAATAAAACTTGAGCAGGTTTCTATTGGGATTCAGACTGCATTTTCATTGCTTGGGGTTTCCTCTTAACCCCTTTGTAAGTAACATGTCTGAGTGAGTTTTGTTTTTTGTTTTTTTTTTTTTTTTTGCTGTCATAGTTGTTATATTTTGAATTCTCAGAAGTGAATTTGTGTCTGTGTGTCTAGATATAATTTATTAATTTAAAGGTGTAAACTTGCAGTTTGTGACTTTGTCAATTCTCTTCTCCCTTTGTTTGCTGCCCTTCCCTGGAGTACTGGAGCATAGCACCAAAACTTGTTTCCCATTCCGTCTTTTTATGTTGAGAAAGTCTTGACAAACATCTGAATTATTGAAGCCTCCCTGGGGTCATGTCCCAGTTGTCATGCTGAGCTTTCTTATCTTCCTTTGTAACTTTTCCTGGATTTATATTTATTTATACAGACACACACAGAGGAAAGCTAGAGGGGCCATGGTGATCTTCTGGTCTAACTTCCAGCAGAATCCAAACAGGAATATTTTCTCTACCAGCAAGCTGCTTTCCCTTGTACATCTGTCTCTGTAAAGTAGTTTTATACTCAGTTCCTTATTCACAGAATAGGGATTGCATTAGTTGTCTCAATGTTTGCCTCATCTTTTTTCTTCTTTGTATAGATAATGATATTAACTTTTCAACCTTCCATAATTTTGTGATTCTTCCCTCCCTGATATTTTTCTGCACGTCACCCCTGCTTGTGTGAACACTTCAGTCCTGAGTCATTCACTCAGGTCTTGTAGGTGCTGCCATCATAACAACCCTCTGATGTAAATGAGACAACTCATTGACTGTCATGATGCCTCAGGTTTTGGCTTTTCTATTTTTCAGATTCTGTGCTGCTTTAGTGTGTGGGTCTGGGCTTCATATCAGGGGATGCTGAGCTCTCTGCACAGAGTAGGGAGACAAAACAATTCCTTCTCTAGCTGGGGACCAAGGACAAATGATCCAAATCTCAGGCCCAAGAGCACAAACAACATGGACTGAAGAGAGAAAAACAAGAAGGATGGGACTGCATGGGCTAAAGCTGGAATGGGACAATGAACTCCAATCTGCAAATGGAGCAGAACTGATCCAAGGGAGAGACCCCATGCCTGGTCGTGCATTTTGTGCCCATTTTGGTTCATCTTGGGTGCAGCCCTGGCTGGGCTCTTGTGCTGCCCAAGGTGGATCCATGGAGGCCTTTTAATAAATCCCTACTTTATTCTTTAACTCTGTCTAGTCTCTGCTCTAGGTCAGCCTTCACAAGGCATCACCAGCATGTTTGGTGTGCCCATGTGGAACCTCCCTTCTCATCCCTCTTCTCAGCTGGAGTGTAGGAGCATTCCTTTGGAAGCAACCAGCTCCTCTAGGGACAAGTAGAATGAAGATTTTATCATTTTCCTCCTTTGGGTAGTGTAGCTGCTGCTTACTTTCAAAATACCACATAAAACCTTTTCAGGCTGGAGGAACTGGTGTAGATGTGAACAGGTATTGTTGGCAATCCTTTTTAGTGAGGAACAAAGGTAGGGCTTGTCAGGCTTTCCCCAATGGGAATAGTGATCCTTTTTGCCATAAGCTGAGAAGTGCTGGATTCTTGAACATTATTTTTGAATTCTTTTAGTAGTAAGAGGGTGGAGAATATGGGGCGAACAGTAGTGAAGGTCCAGAAGAACATGTTTGTGCTTTTTATTTTTTAAAGAAAGTTCTATTTCACTTCTATAGAGATTTCTGTAAACCAGGATATGGGGTAGTTCTGTCAGTCTCTCAGAAATAGGAGTGTGAGTGTGTGTTTGCCATTTTTAGCCAAACTTTGTAGTCCTTTCAGCTTGGGAGCACTGTCCTGAACTGCAGGCTGGCCCTTGATCAGAGAGCAGGACTTGAGGTTATCAAGATTTTATTCTCAATGTCAGAAATGATGCTGAAAATGTTAAATATTCTGAAATGACGGAGGCCAAAATAAATGTGTTCCTGTTTCTTTCCCAGCTCACTGTTAAGCAAAGAGCTCTGTGCTCATGTGTAAGAAATCCCTGTCTTGGCATTCAGTTGTTTTCCCCTGTCTGAAACAACCCTGAAGAATATTCTTTCTTTTTCAGGTTCCCTCTTCATCCTTTATCTGACTTTTCTAGGCTTTATGTTGTAGCTGTTGCCTTCCCAGCTATGAATGACTACAATTCTTAGGGGTTGTCTTTTATTTATTTATTTAATTATTTTGGATCTTCCTAATTGTAATCATCTGGAGCTTGGGGAGTGAGAAGAAATGTGTAGGTTTGAAAAGTACGTGGAAAGTGTTAGAAAAGCAATTTTTACTTTGTTTTAAATGAAATTAATCTTCTCAGCTGTGTTGTGCTAATTCTTATAATCTGTTTTAATATGGTCACAAACATATCTTTTAAACTACACAGGAGCAGTTTTACTTCTTTTAGCTGTGGTTTAGATTTTTGTACAGAACTAGAAACAAATGCATGAAAATATTTTGCTTCTGAAGCTTGAGTAAAGCTTCATTCAAGAGCAGCTCTTGCATGAGAGTGAGATTGTTTCCTTAACAGTCCTCTGAAGCTTTTGGAGAACAGTGGGAAGGGCAGATCTGAAAAGCTCATGCTGTGTCCACTCAAGTAACTTGTTAATTTATGTATTATTTCAAGGTGTAAATAAGGTTATTTGTGTAGGTTTTTTTTTTTTTTAAGTTGTTATTATCTCTTGTAATAAGAGTTGTAAGTGGGGTTCCCCTGATTCAGCACTGGAGTTCAGAGCAATTGAGGCTGCAGAGACTTTGCAAGGGACTGTGATGAGTGTGCTCCCCTCTCAGCAGTGTTATTACTGCTGAGATTTTGGTAGAATGATGTGAATGGTCTGTGGTGCATCCAAACAATGCCAAATTCCAAGATGAGTGCCCAGATACTGTACATCAGAGATGTCATTACTTCAGTGCCAGTCACTGGTACTTTTTGATATTTCCAGTGTAAAAGACAAAAATACTTCTTTTAGCCAGTTGTATTTTTAAATACTTTAGAACTGATGCAGAACAAGCATCTATTTTGTGGACAGCAAGGGACATACAACATGTACTCTATTCAATTTAGAGAAACATTTTAGAATCCTCTCTTCTGGCAAATCTGAATACTAATCTTTGCAGTTTGTTGGGAGCTCAGCAGAAGAGTTTGGCTTGAATTGGATGAAGAAATGGATTGAATTTTCCTATATGAAAAAACTTTTCACTATGTGGTTTTCTTTTTAGAAATTGAGGAAAAGAAAGTTTGGCCCTAGCAATCCTTGGAATTCTAATTGTACTTTTAAACAGACTTTTTAATGTTTGTGTTAAATATGAGAAGTATAAAGGATCTCATGGTGAAGGAGAAGTTTTAATAACAAATGCAGGGCAAGATAAATATTAGTGCTGCTACTTGAGCACACAGATACTGGAAAATATGTGTGGAAGGGAAATGTCTTCAAGAAGGGATCCTGGAGCAGAGTAATTTACCCTGAGCCCATGGGGGTGACTCTGGCAATTACCTGTCAGATCTGAATCTCAGAAATAGCAGCCCTATGCTTTTTTTTCATAATACTTTAATAATCTCTGCAGGGATCTGAGGGAGGTTTGTAGTTGTAAAATAAATGTTACATTGTGAACCCAAAGGCTGGAAGCTGCTTTTAGTTGGGAGGCTGTGGAAAGTGAGAGGCAGTTTGGGACAGTTATTAAAGGTTATTGTTAAATAATGCTGAAACTTCTTCATGCTCATTTTTCCTTCTTTGTTTCTTTTTCCAGGCATCAATTTTGGACTTGCACTCCGGAGCTCTTTCCCTGGGGAAGCATTTTGTTAATCTGTACAGGTAAAATGAGGCTGTGGCTTCCTGCCTGCTGTCATCCCACCCCTTCCCTGCCCACTGCCTTTTCCAGTGTCTCCAGCCCCTGGGCTGGGATTTAGTGATGAGAAATTATGGAACTTGGCAGGATTCAGCACAGTTTCCATGACCACTTAAAGAGCCTTCCTGGCATGAAAATGGATCTTTTGTTGAACTAGGCACTTTGAAAACTGCCATTATCTTTATTTTTATGTTCTTGCACCAGTTAATCATAGTATTTTTTCACAGTTATAGTTTAGTTTATTCAGCAGTGGAAGAAAACAAATAGCCTGAACCCTTAAAAATTTGAATCCATGTGCTTATTTTATGATGTGGGAGGGGATTTTTTAATACCTGAGGAATGCCATTACCAGTTGCAGCATTTTAATCCTTTAATATTTTAACATTTCATCTTTTAGTATTGCTTTTGGACATCATGCTCAGAAGCATTTGTAAGATTTTTTTGTTTTGTGTTGTGTTCTCACTTTTTGATTGTGGGTAAAGCACCAGCCCCTGGGCTGGGATGTCTTCTTGTTGCTCAGCCTGATTCAGCAACTCCTCTTTTAGATTGTTGTTTAATTTTTCAGGTACTTTGGGGACAAAATTCAAGACATCTTCACAGAAGAGGATTTTGCATTATACCGGTAAAGATTTTCAATAACAGCTGAATGAACCACAAACCAGAACTTTTCATGACTTTGAGTTTTTTTGTGAAGTGCAGGCTGGGAGGGGATTGCCCTTTGCATTCATACACAGGATTTTGCAGCTCAAAATACTGATACCTGAGAACTAAATGACTCAAGGAAGAAAAGTAAAAGGACTTTTTGGTGGCTGATAAACAACATCAGCTGCTTTGAGCTGCATCAGCCACGTCAGGACACTTTTATGGTGTGAATGTATTCAGGGGGATGGCAGCACCACACATTTCCCTCCCTCCCAGCAAGGAGAGCTGCTTCTCTGAGCTCTGTGGGGATTTGGGATGGAAAATCCCCATTGCCTCCTCTTTCACACCTTATCCAAGGGGTTGTGTGAGATGATAGACACAATTCTGGGCTATTATTACATCAGGAACTTGGGGTTTTTTTGAGGCAGAGTGTAGCAAAACATTAAAAATGGTAAAGCAGGAAGTGGAAGGACTTGAGATGACTCATGTTCTGGCTGGAGAAGCAGCCAGAGGATGAAATAACTCTGTAATAGAACAGCTCTGGCATCTGATGCTCCCAGCTTTCCTGCAGCCCTGCTCATGCACTTAACAAACACAACAAACCTAACGAGTTCCATGTGGCTGGGAAGGTGTGTGGCCAGAGTTTAGGAACAAGCATTCTTTGTTGACTAGACACAATAATTCTTTGGTTATGCATTTCAGTTGGTTTCTCATAATTTAAAATGTCCCTGATTTGAATATTTTAACTCTNNTTTTTTTTTTTTTTGGTCTTTTTTCTTGCCTGTGTGACGGAATCTGACCTCCCTCTAGTGGTGGAAGGAATGTTAAGTAGCCAAACTGGTTTATTAGTTTTATTAAAATAGTAATTAATTAATATAATCCTAAAATACTAATCACTTTATCACTTTAAGCTTATTTCTATTTAACAGATGTTTTTAGATGTCATTGTCTTTATAGATGAAATTCTTTAAAATGTTTTTACTTCTGATCCCAGTATTTCAAAAACTAGATGATTTCTTGATTATTATTGAACTTTGCATAAAGAAAATGTATAATTTTTGTTTCACATAAACAGAAGCATTCAATTCTTCAATAATTTTATAACTTTATACTGTGAGATGAGACAGCTGCTAGGGAATGTCAATATTCCATTGGGATTTCATGCCAGTATAGGGGATGTTTCAGTCTACTGGATATGAAGCTAATACAAAATATATTATTAAATGCTTCTCTTCCTATTAATGGCAGTGCTTTAGCATGGACTGTAGTACTTTATGGCTTTAATGAATGATTTTATGCTATTTTTGGAAACATTTATCTTCATTACTTTCCCTTGCCTACCAAGGTCACTTTAAAAACACTCTTGAGAGAAATAACTGAATGTAATTAATGTCTAAGTATTACTGATTGCAACAGTAACGAATCTGAGAAGGCATCCTGAGCCAAGGGGCTGATTTCTAAACTGTCTCTGTCAAAATTACATTGCTTCAGACTCAATTATGGTTTCTAGGCTGATACTTTAACCACCATCTGCCAAGCACATTACAGCAATTCCTCCTGCAATTCCTCCACATAATAAATGAAATGTTTATTCAGAAGGGAGACCTTTAATCTGGATGCTTGGTGGAAGGGGTTAGTTGAGCAGAAAGCAGCACAATCAAAGGTTTAGTCCCAAAACCTTACAGCTTATGAGGGCAGAGGCACAGGAGGAGCAGAGATGGATCTGTGAGTTTGTGTTCTGTGTCTGTTCTGTTGTGTGTGTGATTGCTGTTAAAGCTCTTGGCTGCCTTTGCTTTGTCAGCTCCCTCAGCCAGTGCTGACAAGTGGGATCAGCAGGAAGTTGTGTGGATTGAGCTTTGAGTGTTCCTGTCACCATGACTGAATCATACTTTGCAGTGGCTCCTAACTGCATTATTTTGTGTTGCTCTGGCAGAGCCTGTGGCTCACAGAAACTTTCCAGTGGCACTTTCAGCTCTCTGTGCTGCTACATTAGGCTGGCAGCTTTGCAGGCTAGTGAACTTCCTTTCTTTCAAGGTGTGTGTTCCTTGGACTTCCAGCTACTTCACTGGCTTTTTTAAAATTTTCTTCCTCATCACCCTAACTCAAAACAGTGACTATTTTTGCAGAATCTGCTGCTCATGTGCTCCTTTCAGGGACTTCTGGTCTGCCTTTTGATATTTCCCAGTGACTCAATGCAAATGGACAAAGACTGCTGCTGACAGATGTGGGGGGAGCATCAATTTGGTGCTGATGCTGTTGACTGGATGCTGTTCCTGGGCATTTATTGTCCCTGCAGAGCTCTGTTATTGCATCTGCTCAGAGCCAGGGTACACCTCAGCAGTCTGAATGAGACAAGAGTTGCTGTGCTTATCAAAATAAATGCTTATATTCTCCAGCATGAAGAAATGTTTTCTTTGTAGCCACAGTCCACCAGAACTCTCCCAACAGTTTTGAAGAGCCAGGAGCAATGAGGGAAGGGAGGCTTCTGCTTCTGAGTCATAGAGGCTGAGGGAACAGTGTGGCTCTCCCAGTTTTGGGCTCATTCATTCTTTTCTTCTGAGCTGAAATTTGGCTTCTTTATCACTTGGTTTACACATGAAGGACAATGCATTTGTCCATAAGTATTCTGCCAGTAGGCTGTGCTTGGAGCAGCAGGGCAGGGAATGGAATGAAAAACCTGCAGTCATGATATTGATAAATGTTGAAATGGCCTGGCCAGCAGAAAACAGACTGTACAGAAGAGTTTTTCTAGGCTAAAAAGTGACCTTATACTACTTCTCAAACCTGTGTTTGGCATATTGAGTAAGACTTTGCATCCTGTTTGGTTTGTAAAGCACACATTGTGCCCAAAGCCATTGCACATCTCCAGGAGGAGTGAAACTTTAACAGAGCCTTATAAACACCAGACAGCAAACCTTAATAAAAGCTTTTAAAAGTGAAAAATGAATCAGGCTGAAAGAAGAGGGAGGACTCCTTGCAGAGCAGGACAACTGGAGGAGATTTAGTTATGTCAAGAGTGTGGCCTGACTGCTTGGGAGGGGATTTATTCCTGGCTGGTGCAGGGGCCAGGGAATCAGCTGCTCTGGTGTTTGTGGCTATGAATTCTTCAGCTGGCTTGTTCAAAGCTCTCCATTCACAAAATGAGTAATTGCACTTAATGCTTTCTGAGAGTCTTTCCTGCACCCTACTCCTTGGAAAAAAGCAGACAGCAAGATCAGCCTCCCACAGCATGAGAGGAAAGGCTGTAGGTTCTTTCCTTTTGCAAACTCCACCACTGTGTAGCTCTCAACTTGAAACCTCAGTTCTTGCAGCCATATAGGTCCCTGAAAATCCCTCTGACTTCATTTAATGCTTTTTATATTTCACATGTAAAATAACTTGAATTAATCCCTAAAAATGTTAAGGGAGACAGGTTAAAAAAATCAAATCTGTGTGTGTTATTTCTGGTTCTCGTGAGGGACTAGGTGTGAACAGAATGAATATTTAATATTTTTTAGTACTTGTGGATTTTAAGAGATGACTTTCACAGCCTGTAGACACACACCACAGGTCTTGTTTTAATTCTGTCACTTCTTTTTAGTCACCATTTAAGTTCCATAGAGAAATATCTGGGAAAAACTTTCTTGAAAGTTATGCTAAGGTTCAGTACTATGGAGTGGAGGAATGTAATGGAAGATACAAACCTACCAGTATAATTCCATGCATAACTTCAGAAATATGTTATCTCAGATTATCTTGTTTGTAAACTGTAACTGTGAAAGACATCTTGCATTCATTTAAAAAAATCTGGTAATAACATCAATACATATGTTGAACAAGAATTTGGTGGTGCCAGGAACTTCACCATTTGTTTTAAAAGTAGTTAAAGGTTCTTCAGAGGCAGCCCTTTTTTGAAGGTACAACTTTACTTTTACCTGCTTTGGATTAAAAAGATCTATATGAAAGACTTGAATGTTTTCAGCAATTAACAAACAGTGGGATAGGTGTGGAATTACTCAGGAAAACAAACAGAAATTTTCAAACCTAGGCCACGGGAGACAAAGTTTCTATTCCTTGATATTGTAACAATTAAAAAAAAACAAACAGAAACAAACCCCAACCAAAACCACTGGGGGGTGTCTTCCTGCCTTTCCCCTCTCTTTCCCCTCTCTTTCCCCTCTCTTTCCCCTCTCTTTCCCCTCTCTTTTCCCCTCTCTTTTCCCCTCTCTTTTCCCCTCTCTTTTCCCCTCTCTTTTTCCCTCTCTTTTCCCCTCTCTTCTCCCCTCTCTTTTCCCCTCTCTTCTCCCCTCTCTTTCCCCTCTCTT
>WBNO01031671.1:35632-73767 GCA_013400575.1 Peucedramus taeniatus | reverse complement strand
CCCCTCTCTCCTCAATACAGACTCAGATGTGGGTGTGTGTTGCCCATGTTTCTCAGCTGAGGAGGAAGCAGTGAGTGACTGAAGAGCACAGAAGCAGCAGGAGAGGTGTCCCTGACTGAGCCCTGTGTGTTCTTTGCAGGGATGTGAGGCAGAGGATTCAGCAGAGGATTGCTCAGGTGTTTGGTATCAGCTCTGCTGCCATGTACCTCACCAAGCCAACGTTCTTCTCGAGGATGAACAGCACAGGAGCCAAGACAACACACGATGAGTACTGGCACCCACACGTGGACAAGGTGAGGAGGGGGCTGAGATGGGATGCAAACATCTCCTGTTATTATTATTAGATCACCTTGAAATCATTTAACATTTAAACAACCCATCAAACAGGTTTGAAAACTGGTGCTTCAGGGGATGAACCTAATGGGAGATAAGTGAGTTTTAGAAACACAGGCCATTGCATCCCATTCAATTTTATTTTCTCTAATTTAGTTTTGCTAGAATTAGTAAACTGTGAGAATGACTACTCAGGAAACTCTTTTGTCAGAAACAGTGATTAAAATGACCTGAATTGCTCTTTCAGCCAGATCTAGAAGGAACACAGTGCTCAGTTGGTCACTGTTGTTATTGATCTAAGGTGCTTCAAAAAGGCTTAATATTTGTATTTCAGCTATATGTGAGTTGAAGATTTTTGTGTTTCAATGGGGATGTGGTACCTGGTACCCTCTTTCATTAACTTGGTGTTTTGATCCTTTTAACTGCACAGTCTTTATTTCTAAGCTTATAGCTTAATACTTGGCATTTCTCAATGGACTTAAATTATTTGGTATTGAGTTTCTTTCTGATTTTCACTGAATTCAAGCATTCTGTGCAGAACAGCAGAATACAAACAATGGAAGAATCAAAGGAAAAAAAATCCACAACACAGAAAAAAAAAAAAAAACAACAAACAAAAAACGCCACCAAAACCAAGCAAAAAACCCTCCACATGTTTTATGCCTTCAGGATTTATAAATGAGTCACTCTGGAGTCATGGATTACCCAAAATGGAACCAAATAAAATAATCCCAGCAAAATCCAAGTTATTCCTTAGGACTTAAGTCTGTAAGTGGGCAGTGTACCCTAAAGTCTATGACCTGAGACATGAAAAAATGAAAGGCAAGAAACATTCCTTGCCTGAAAGTGTTTCCTGCAAAAAGCCAGTCTGAGGGAAGTGTCTTTTGTTGGTCACAACATTGGTGTGAATTCCTGTGTCCTTATTCATGTGGGCAGAAGCAGCTTAAATTTAGAAAATGTGGTGGTAGTGATGACATAGCTTATGTTTGGAAGCAGAAAGTCCTGTAGGGTGGAATCTGCCAGATTTTGGTGCCTCTGGTTTGAAAAGCTGTGATGTACCCAGTGAATAGGAATGGCTCTGGACCAGAGGTGTGGGGATGATTTTGAGGTCCAGATTGTTTTGATTTGTGTTGGTAGGAAATGGCTGTAGGGAGCAAATTGTGCTGGTGGGATTCACAGAAATTCCATCATGATTCCAAGAGACCCTTGGGAAGAGGGAAACTGGTGATTCTGGTTGTGTGAAGTGCAGTGAATTCACTGGTTCCTTACAGTTTTTCCACAGTTTGAGAATCAAATTTGACTGCCACAAGGGTGGGAAAAGCAGTATGTTTCAACAGTTGATGCCTATTTTCTCCACTCTTTTATTTCAGCCCCAAAAAAGCCTATTTTAGAATTCCAGACTCTGATTTATTACTGTAATGAGATTTGTGTCTGCCCAAGCCCTGCTTGCCAGAATTCTCTTTATTCTTCTCTGCATGTGTTTTGCATTGGGAAATGAATAAGGTGGTTGGATAACCTCTCAATTAAGTGTTTCCACCTAAATATCTCCTATATTGTACAAGTTATTTTGTCATTTACATGCAAATAAGTTTACATGAAGAGAATTTGTGGAAGCTGCTTTTGATTCCTGTCATCCTGAGAGTGCCTGAACATGATGGACAGCAGGCTGAATGTTTTCCTGTTTTTATCCTTCTCTTTTGTCCATGTTTTATTTATCTTGCAGGCTGTCTGTTCAGGGAGCAGATACATCAATTGATTTGCCTTGGCTTTTTCTACCCCATCTCCAGCTTCAAAAAAAAAACCCCAAAACAAACAGGAAAAGTGCACTCAGACTTGGAATATATAATCTAGACCTTAGTGATGTTCTGTACTGAATAAATGGGTTGTCTTATTTCTGACAGTGGTTGGAGTCAGTGATCTTGGAGACCTATTACACAACCTAAATAATTCTTAGTCTGTGAAGAGAATTATCCCAGCTGGGGCAGTTACCAAACACCTTGTTCTCAATCATAAATAGTCAGAGAGAGATGAAATAGGATGAAGTTGTGCAGCTTCCCAGGTTGCCTCCAATGCAGTCAGCCTGGCTTGTATTTCACTACCTCCAGCAAACTTTTCCACTTCCAGACTGCAGTTGAAAGCAAGAAAAAAAATTTTTTTTCTATTGATCTAAGGTAGAAAGTTCTTCCCAGAAAAGAGCAGTAGAGTTCTTATGTGGCCTCCAAAGCAAGTGTGAATACTGGGAAGTTGAAGAAAGATCAATAAAACTTGCCAGTTTGTTGGATCAGTATTTATGCTTTCCCCTTGGAACAGAACAAGGTACCTTAGGCATTTCTGCATAATTTAACAGTGAAGGTTATTCCTAGAAGACATCACGATTTTTTCCTTGCCTCCTTCCAGAAGAAAGGTGAAATGGAGCCTTAGCAAAAAGAGTTCACTATATTTTCTGAGTGACATTGTTGTTAAAAAGATGTAGCTGCTTGGAACATATGAAAACCCCTCTTGCCTTTTTCCTGATGTTACTGAGTCTACTGCAATTAGATTTCTCAATCTGAATCTCCCTGAAGACTTCTGACAGCATAATGGAGTAGTACAGATTTATTGTGTTTATCTGAGGCTTTGTTTTTTTTCCCCTTAAAACTTCCTTGGTTTGTAGTTACATAGGAATGGAAACCCTGAAATCACCCAAATGACTCATTTAATCTTGTTGAATTTATAAGCCTCTAAGTCAAATGAAGAGAGTGTTGTTTTAAGATGTGGACTTTCATCTTGGATGGAATTTGTTTGGAACTGAGGCTTCCAAATGTCAAATACCTGATTTATAATGGAGTTGCTGCTGCACGCTTCACACTGTCAGCATTGCAGTCTTAAAACATTCTCTGGTGGAAACAGTGTGGTGCTTGGAGATTTGTGCAGTCCCCTGCCTGGGCACAGATCCTCTCATCCTTCACAAAAGTGTCAGGCTCTGCCATAAGATGATTTTGGGTTTGTTTTCCTTGAATTTCTTCTATCAGAGCTAGTCCAGCACTTCAGTGCACATTTCCCAAAGTTGGTTCTGATTTTTTTAGCCTAAACATGTCCATGATCAGTTTGTAGGTATTTTTGTTCTACATCCTCCCACCTCCATGTATTTATAGGTAGGAATCATATCCCTTTTCAGCCTTTATTTCTTTGAGCTGAACAAGCCAAACCTTGAAGTCTCCTCACCTGCAATGTGCTCTCCATGTCCCCAACCCTCCCCTGTACCTGCAGCTCTCTCTGCCTGCTGAATCTGTCACTGAGAGCAGCTGCTGTCTCTTCTAGCAGACTTTTCATTCTTATTTTCTTCCCCTACATTTAATAAAACACATCAAAAGATCCCATTTCTGCCCTGGCACAGCATCATCTCTGAAAATTGAGGAGATTGATTCTCATTTCTGCTCAAAGCCATCACCTCAGCTCACCTACAACCCCTTGAAATTCAGAGATGTGCTCTTTGCTCTTGCATTGTCTGCTACACAGACACTGCCAACAAACAGCACACTGGAAGTAGCTATCAAGGCTATTCTGATGCTTACCTACACAGAATTAGGTGAAGGCTTACAGCAAAAGAGAAGTTTTGTCTATTTTTCTGCATGCTAAACCAATGCTGATTGCAAAGTGAATTTTCTTCTGCACTGGAAAGCAGAGGGTGCTGTCCTAAATATCCTCAGTAACTGCAGACCACTTGCATGGTCCTACAACTGTTTAGTTGCATAGAAATGTGTCCCTCAAAAAAACCCACTGCAAAATGAGGCTGACTAATTCTGGCAATTAGTTCTACTTATAATCTGCTCCTTTAAAGAATTGTCATATAAACATCATTATGAGCATCTACCATTAAATATTATCTGTGTTTGACTTTCTGGATAAGGAGTGTTCAAAAAGAGCACACTAACCAGATGACAGGTTAGTCAGGCTGAATGGAAATATATGCATTTTTTCTCCTGAGTTGTTTACAAGGAGCTGTAGAAATTTGATTTGCAGCTGTGTGGCTTTTAATGACAGCTTCTCTCATATAGTTTGATCTTTTGGTTCAATTATTAATCTGTCTGGTACTGGAAATCATTACCAGGGTAACAAATATATTTGATATACATGGGGGGGACTTCTAGCATTATAAATAACTGAGTTTCATTTAGTGCCTGCTTTCCATAGTGTTGCATTTCTCAGACCTGGCTGCCTTCTGGGAGTGAGTAATGAATAAGGACATGAAGAGAAAAGCCATTTTCCCTTGCACACTTCATTCCCCACATTAGTCATCTCTAGAAATCAGGTGTGTTTGGTTAGGCTAAAATGGTTGGTGGTCAGCTCTTAGAAGTTTAGAATTGGTAAAACTGCCTTGGGGAGGAGGGAGAGTGCACTGAGGGAGCAAAGATTGCTGCTCCACTGAAGAGTTGATAAAAACAGTTCTAATGCTTTGAACTTGGGACTGTGAGTTGAATGAATTTCTCCACTGGCTGGAGCCTTCCTTAAATCGATTGGAAGTTTTTATCACCAAGTCAGTGAAGTGGAAAATAGCTTTGCAGAGCTGATTTGCATGAGAAGGGCTGTAGAGTGGCTGGTTTGAGGTGCTGCACTAGCACTTGCTCATTAATTCCCATTTATTGCCTTGTATTGCTACCAGGGTTTGGGAAAATATGGGGAGAAGGGGATCACTGTAATATTTCTCTCATTTTGTGATTTGGCTTTTTTCCTTTGAGCCCTTATGGTCAAAATAACAACATGAGTATGAATGGAAATGTCTTCCTATTCCATCTGCTGTTATGTTCTCTCTGGTCCTGCCCTTACAGAAAAATGTGTACAACTGCTCCTGAGCCAAAATTTAACTGGCACTAATGAGTATAACTTGAAACATGACTGAAAATATTTAGAAAACTTTTAAGTTTGGAAGTAGCACCTACCTCTAACAGTCACCAGGTCAGTCAAAACACTCTGCAAATTCTGTGTATTTATACAGTACTACTGTGCTGCACATTTCACTGCTTGACAGTGTAATGCTGAACTTCTGAGTTGAGATACACAAAGAAATTGGAGAATACTGCCATTGATTTCAAGTATTTTTTTAATTGCTGGTGACATGTAGATATAAAAAGGAAATATTTCCAGAATCAGCTAAACTCAGAGTTAAATATTTAGATAGCTTCACTCTGAGTATTAGTATGTAGTATTTCTTTTCTCCATCTTCAGCATATATATCAACCAAAAATAATGCTTTAAAAGGAAAGAAAAAATCACCTTGCTGTACTTGAAAGTGGGGTGTTTGGTCTGTAGGCTGAGAAGAAGCAGAGACTTCCAAAGTTCAGTTTGAAGGGTTTTAAACAAAACATGTATGGAAGAGAGTAGAGGCTCCTTGAACAAATGTGTATTTACTTGGAAGTTCTGATTTATTGTTACCATGAATCTCCTGTGTGGTAGCTGGTGAAAGAACAGAAGTATGAGGTATCCAGAAACCTTATACCCAAGATTAGATAATGGCTGAAAATCACTAGTCAAGGGCTGTTCTTCTGCTTATTAACCTCCTGGTGAAATTTTATCTTGGTGTAGTGTAAATCCTCTCTTTTTGGTACAGTGCACTTCTGACACTACATTGTTTTTTGCTCTTGGATGATAGAAATCAAAAGGAGCACCTCTCTAATGATGGAAACTGTAGCAATAGAAATAATAAACATGACATGCTAGTCTTGTGTGTGTAAACACAGGAGAATAAACTAATAAACATAGATAATTCCTAGAAAATGCTGTTCTTGGTTTTCAAAGATCCCTTTATTAAATACATGAAAAACTGAAAATCAGAAAAACACACCAGATCCATCTGCTCAGTTAGCTGTGCTCTGCAGAGATAAGATCAAGAATTTGGTAATTTTTGGTAATTTTGGCTTCTCCCACAGGTGACTTATGGCTCTTTTGACTACACTTCTCTGCTCTATCTCTCTGACTACTCCAAAGACTTTGGGGGTGGACGTTTCGTGTTCATGGATGCAGATTCCAACAAGACAGTGGAGCCCCGAGCAGGTACGAGCCAGGTTGGCTGCAGCTTGTGCCATTTATTGACTTTCTGGGCTGGCAGGTGGTGTGGGACTGTGTTTTGTGTCAGCAGGAATAACGTGGGGTAGTGTAGCACTCTGTGTTCAGATTGATGACATCAAAAGTAAAGATTAAAATAGGTTAAAATACAGCCACAGTTTGTAGTATCTGGTGTTAAACCAGAAGTGACTTCCTTGAAAGCTGTAGGGCTTAGAAGAGGTGGCCAGTCCTGACAGCCTAGCAGGTCACTGTATGTGGGAAATAGTAATAATAGTAATAATTTTAGATTATTAGCTTTAAGACATTTACAAGATAGTCTAGCTAAAGCTGATAGGCCAAGAAATGCTTATAGTATATTATAATTAGGAAATAGTTGGCTTCTGATTGTGATAGCATGAATTATGACATCTGTATTATCTCACCCTTCTCACAGGACTGAAAATAGAATAAAAGTTTTTAAAACACCTCTCAGTTCCCCCATCTCTGGGTCAGAAAAGAGCTTAGTCCAACAACTGTGCAGCCAGAGCAGAGCTAACTGTCACTGCAGCAAATCCAAATTAAAGCAATTTATTTTAGACTGGCCTGAAATTCCTTTGCTGCTCAAGGTAGGGCTTAATATCCTGTAATGGCTGAGGATGGGTGTGGAAATGATTGATTGCCACAGCTCTGCTGACCTGCTGGAGCATGATGAACCATGATTACTTGGGTATAAATCCATCCCTGCTTCCAGGAGGTCTGACAGGGATGAGCCTTCTGATGGCTGTCAGTTATAGATAAATAAAAAACCTTTAAGGGTGGTTTGAGATGTTTTTAATATATGGATAATTTGAAACTAGAATTACTCTGGGGCTGCCTAGAGAGGAGCTCAGCCTCAGCTCATCTGTCTGGCAGGTGAGTGCTGAGCTTCCAGCAGTGTTACCTTTCATAATGCAAGATCAGCCACACTGCTGCAGAGAAAAAGAAAAAAAAGGACAACTTTATATTCCTGCTGTGTTCTGGCTTTTTTTTCCATGACAGAAAAGATGGACATTTACTCATTTAAAGAGCCTCAGTAATTGTCTGCTGATAGTTGTTACCCCAAGCAGAACTGACTTCAGACTATTGCTGCCTGCAAATTGGGATGAGTGTTTTTTTGGGTTCTGGATCAAAGTGATCCAGTCACCTGCAGTGATGCTGGTTTAGATTAACTCTGAGGTTACCTGCATTCTTTGCTAGCAAGAACTGTGTGTTTGATTATTTTGTCTTTTAAGATTGGATGTAAACCCTAAACTGAAAGCTTCATCTCTTACAAAATGCTGCTGCCAGTATTTTGAAAGGGAACACATTAAACTATTTTGTTTCCAGATGCAATTCTAAGATTACCAGATCTTTACAGGTGTAGAAATCACAGCTGAATTCTGGGTATGTGAGGAGAGCTGTCTCCTCAGTGCAGGGCACTCAGCCTGACTGCAGTGTGCAACATGCCCCTGACTTAATTTCCAAAAGTCTGGAACTGTGAAATTGCTTCCATTGAGCCCCATCTATTCATTTTCAGGTTTTCTGTTGCCAGGTCTTTGCTCTTGATGTCGTTTTGGGGGAAGAAGGGGAAGCTGATGAAATACAGAATTTTCTTCCCTTTGCCAGGGAGTTGTATGGGCAGTGTGTACCACAGGACACCACTTCTGAAACAAAACAATGCACAGCTCCTAAGGAATACCACAAATGTCCTTCATGGACACAAGAGAAAATTAATGACACTTTTCTAACACACCTCTATGTTACCACAGTTGTCAGGGGTCCTGTGATTGTGTCACAATCTCTGGTGCTCAATCCCCCTGCTCCTGTGAGCAAAGGAGAAAAGCTTGAGAGGTGAAGCACAATGTGAAGGCATTTGCAGTTATTTTTCCTCTTGCTGATAAAATGTGTTTTATGAAGGAATGACCACAGGCTGTTTTCTGTTGCTGGTACTAGTTGATATATTTTTCATGTTCATAATGTTCCTCTGCAATGTTTTTTCTCTCCTTCTGTATTTTTGACTTTTCTTTGTTTGTTTTGTTTTACACTTCTTTTGATCCTTTGTGCTTCTCTTGTCACTCCAGCTCAGCTTTTAAAACCACACGTTGATGAGCTTTCATACCTCTCTCATTTAGGAGCTCCAGGCTTTTCTAGGGATGACTGTCATAATCACTGGTTCAGTTTTCATGCTTGACAACTAATTTACTTTTCTGTATTGCTAATGCCACTGCAGTCCTAAAACCTGGTACTTGTCTCCCACTTAGCCTGCATTTTTGGGGAGCTGATTCTGTGTGCCAAAATGAGCAGGTTTCTTTTCCTGTGGGCAGCAATTTGTTCAAGTGTCCATGGGGAGCAGAAAGGCATTGTTAGTGATGCAGCAGAGCAGAAAAGCAGTAATTTGAAATACAAGAAAAAGAAATTAAACCATTGTGGGATGTCCTGTGTTTGAAAGTGCTGCCTGGGCAAGTCCCACTGCTGCTGCAGATGCATTTGCAGCACTGGTGAGGATCAGTGTCAGCCAGGCAGCTGGGGACAGGGAGAACTGTTCTGCCAGGAGTGGAACCTAAATTAAAATGTTTTTCACTTCCCTCAGTGTATATCACTTGCAGATTACCTAAGAAGTCTCTAAGTCCTGACTCTCACATAGTTGACTGAACAACTCTCTAATTTGTAGGATGATCTTTTTAACATCCCCTAGTTTGGTTGTTGGCAAACATTAGCTTTAAGAAGGAATTGTAATTTATTAACATTGAGGCACTTAGATTATTTTTTTTAACAGAAATGAACAAGTCAGCACCAGTTCAAGTGTACAGACCTTTGGCTAATTCATAACCAGACATGGCATGAAGGAACACATCTTTCTTGTGCTCTGATGGGCTGCAGAAGTGAATATGTGTCTTTTGACTTCAGGCAGGACCTCTGCCACAAGAAACTCACTTGAGTACCATGAGGAAGAAAATTCTTAGTGCCAAAGGAACTATGACTTTGAAAAGAAAATATTTTTTTTTTGTGACAAGGAAACAGATCTAAAGTAGTACTTGTTCCTTTTAAATATATATGGAAATTCTGTTTCCAAAATTGTCATACTGGGATTTTTTCCACCCCTTTGCATCAGGATTGGCTCTGTTTGAGAGACTGTAAGAAACAGAGCAACATTTTGAAAATGGGGGAGGCCCTTCAAAACGAAGCCCTTTCAATATTAACTCTTTTTTGCTGGTCTGAGACATGTTTTAGTAATCTGCAAGACATACAGGGGGAATAAGAATAAATGGCAAACATCAAGGCTTTCCTTTTTCAGTCACAAAATTGGTGTACTTTATACTGCTGCTAAACTTGTTAGTGTTTAAAATTTTATATTTTAAAATTTCATATTTAAAATTTAACAATTTTGCAGAGTCTTGTGTGAATTTGGGCTCTGGCAATATTAGGCAGGTCCCAGATGTCACTTGATCATAAAGTGCAGATGAAACTGCTGTTGGAATGAAATCCCAGTACTGGTTCTGTGTTCTTAATTTGCATGTGCATTTCTTGGTTTGAAGGTCAGCTTTGCTGCACTTATTTTCAATTTACAAGGGAATTTGTTCTTCATACAAGTAATTTATTACACAAAGGCAGAAGGAAAGGTCACAATCACTTCTGTGTGTTTCTGGAAGAAACTAATCTGTGGAGCAAAATGAATTCTGTACATTGGAGAGTGAAATGTGACTCTTTAATAGCAAACTTAGTGTATTCTCACTTAGTGTTTCTGAGGTGTAAAATACTTGATTTGAAGGTGTAAGATACTTGGGAACTCCCCCCCCCCATACAGGCAGTCTCATCTTCCTCTGTATTCAATCCACATCCTCCAGATTCAGTCTAGATCATGATAATCTTCTGCTAATCCTAGCATTAGTTTTGCTCCAATCAGTAAAAAACTGGAGCACATCTCGAAGTTAAATCAGTATCAGCTGAAAGCTGAGAATAATATTTTAAAAATTCACAGGAGTAGCTGTCAGTCCTGGTGGGGAACAAATGGAGGCAGCATCAGCAGCTGCAGGAAGCACCAGCCATGCAAAGGAGAGCAATTCTTATTGATTTGCAAAACTCATCACAAATTGTGCCAGGACTGGTGAGGTGATTGCAAAGAGAAGTGGTAGGAAAAGGAGGATCTGTTGCAGTCGTATCAAAAAGACAGAAAACAGCTCCTTATTTCTCAGTAGAACTTGCTTTTGGTTTTGTTACCTGTGGAAGAATAACTGTCTTCCAGGCAGGTTTTGTATTCTGATGGTGTTTGATGCCAGGTTAATGATGGCATTAAATGAAACACTATTTTAACTGGCAATAAAGCAATAAGTACCTGGAATTGCAGGTGTTATTTGTGGTGTCTCTGTGAGTGGCTTTGATAAATCCACTGCCTTGTTGAGGCAGCTGTTACTGGGGGTAGCAGTGGTCACCTCACATTTCCTGCAGCACTGGCAGGATGGAGGAGTGCTGGGGGGAGAGTTGTCCTGTGTTAGTGTCCCACAGAGCATTGTCATATTCAGAATTGGCCTCTCAGGCTTTTCCCCTGCTGTGAAAACTTGGTTATAAATGACCACATGTCCTATTTGTGCCTTTATGTAATGCATGTGCAGGCCAATATTTCATGAATTTGAGTTGGTCAGGAAAATATGCAGTAAAGCTGAAGGCAGAAAGCAGTGGAAAAATCAGCTTCAAAGAGTTACTCCATTAAATTCAGGTAATGTAACAGATGAACTAAAACAAAATACCAAAGTAACTGCAGGTTCAACTGTGTGGTTCAGTAGTGAGAGTTCATGTCTTGGTTCCTAAGCTGTGAATGTCACAGATGCTTTGATGAAGCCTCTTGGAGGGCTGTTTTTGGAATAATAGAGCAGCAGAGGTTACCCTTGTGCTTATGCTTAAGTGATCTATTAAATGTAAGGATGAATTCCTTCTTACAAGAAGTCCAAAACCCAGAACTTGGGCATCCATGTGATTTGACCACACCTCTGCTGGACAGGACATGTTTGGCAAGGTCAGGAAAAGTCAGATAGATGGTGCTGAGGTTGTTTAATGGGGTTGAAGTTGCAACACTTTGTTCTTAGTGGGAACTTTGTAGGAGTCAGACTGTGAGCCCTGGTGCAGCTGCTGTGACAGGGAGAACAGAGCAGACCTGGCAGCCCTGGCTGGGTGAGGCTCAGCCTGGAGGAGAGAGCTGGAAAATATCCCTGCCCTTCTCTTGGCTCCAGGGAGGAGAGATGGAGCCAGAAGGCCCTGGGGAGACTCATAATTGATGTGGAGAGAGCAAATATTCAGTTTTCACTTCTAAACACTTCCCAAGGTTGTCACACCTTCACACAGTGGAAACTGCTGTGATTTTGAGCAGCCAGCTGTGCTGGTAGGAGAGAAGCAGGCAGGGATTCTAAAAATCTTAAAATGTTCATGTACTTTTAGCAGGAAATAAATAAGTTAATTAATTTTCTTTAAAAACTGTAATCTGGAAGATTTCCAGGCCCTTCTGAATTTAAAGTAGAAGCAATTACTTTTTGACAGCATTATTAATAGTACAAATTACAAACTGGCTGTGGGAAACTTCACTATGTGAACCAGTGATGATAACAGCAAGAAATTTCTGTCTAGTAACTAAATATGGGACAAGTTTGTGACTAGGATTTGATACCCATTGCAGGTAGGTTTTTGTTTGGGGTTTTATTTTTAGGCCATAAGTCCTAAAATAAAAGTTTATTTTAAATTTAATTTATTTTATTTATTTAAAATAAATTTATTTTAAAAATTATAAATTAAAAATGTATTAAGATTAATTTGTTTTATTTATTTTTATGTATTTTTAAAATTTATTTCAGTTGTTTAATTTATTTTAAATTTACTTTAATTTTATTCTTCAGTGCTTGACAGAAATGTAGCAAAATGGTTCAGAGAAGCTTTTACCCTCTCTTCTGGGGTGCTGTCTTCACCCAGATCAGGGCACTTGCAGACATTGTCAGTCCAGGTTCCTTTTGTGGGATTTGCTTAAATCACTTGCTTAAATTCTCCCAATTCAACATTTTCAAATAAATAATTGAATTAGTTAACTAAGTTTTATTGTGTGCTTGCATAACATTATTACCAGTTTATTTGCCTAATGATGTGATGGGTTTTCTTGGACACTCTCCATGAGAATGAATTGGTGATTAATCCTAAACAGATGATGAGGATGGAAATCCAACTGTTGTGCATTTTCCCTGGCTGTGCTTCTGTCTGGCTGTCACTCAGCAGATGAGATGCAGTTTTTCCTTTCCTGGGGAACATTTAGAGCTGATAAATGTTAGGCAGAGATGGAAGCTGTCAGTGCATGAGCTGGAAGATGCTGAATAGATCTGTGGTGCCAAATAAACTGTTCCTGCTTCCCTTTAACCAGGCAGAGGAGTTGCTTTAGAGAATTCACAGAATTCTATCAAAGAATTCACAGAATTCACAGAATCACTGGGTTGGGAGAGACCTTCAAGATCATCGAGTCCAACCCAGCCCCAACCCCTCAACCAAACCCTGGCACCCAGTGCCACATCCAGGCTTTGTTAAACACACCCAGGGATGGTGACTGCACCACCTCCCCGGGCAGCCATTCCAGAACTTTATCACCCTTTCTGTGAAAAACTTCTTCCTAATATCCAACCTATATTTCCCTTGGTGCAGCTTGAGGCTGTGTCCTCTGGTTCTGTCAGTGCTGCCTGGAGACAGAGCCCAACCCCAGCTGAGCACAGGCACCTTTCAGGGGGTTTAGAGAGTGATCAGGTCACCCCTGAGTCTCCTTTTCTCCAGGCTGAGCACCCCCAGCTCATTTCCTTCCCCTCTGAGCAGCAGCTCAGTATTCCCAGTGCCCCCAGCCATGGGCAGTGGATGCTGGTGAGGCCCTTCCCATTCCCCAGCCCTGCTTTGCATCCCTTCCCTGGTGTCCAGGGAGGAGAGCAGGGGCACAGATGGGATGGGAATTAACATTCTCTACCCTCTTTTTGAACATTTATACTGATAAAAATAACATACTGTGGAAAGAGTGTGCTTTTGCTTCAAAAATATTGTAAAAGAAGTAAGTTTAAAAGAAATTCTTCCCAAGTGAGGAAAAAGCATCTTTGAAAACTGACTATAGCCTTGTTCAGTTACCCAGAGACCCCAGCTGATGCATATGGGAGCAGATTGATACCATATATATGAAGACATATTTATTAAAGAAAGAACTTAAAAGACATTCAGTATAGCCAAAAAAGATTTAACTGGCTTAACACACTGTACTTTGTCTAGCTGTGAATTACTACTACTTCTAGTCAGAGATCAAACAAAACAGCTTGAAAGTCAGTTTAAGGCAAAGCTTTGGGTGAGCATGTGAGGAACCAATAATAATGTACTTTAATGAAGTTGAAATACAGTTTAAAAGGGGAAAAAATAATGGTACAGGGATTTTGTATGGAATCCTGGAGGGCAGCACTGTTCATTGCAACACTGGTAGGAGAGGAGCACGTTGCCTTCATTTAACCTTTCATCCAGAAGAGCAGGACAGCAAGGTGGGAATGAGCTGTGCCTACAGATGGATCTGTTCTTTGCATGTGTGTGACTTCATCCATTATTGAGGCACAGGCACAGGGGATGAAATCGTTTTGAAAAACTCTGAACTGCACTCTGAGGTGTGAGCTGCAGCTGAGCATGAAAGGACTCAGGGATTAGTGGGTAAACCCAGCCCCATAAAGCCAGTCTAGTTTTGTCCAAATCCCCCATGTGTGCTGCTTAGGAGGATGCAAGCAAAGAAACTTGTGGATCTTAGGGATCCCTTTTAGAAGAGAAACCCAGTGATGTGCCTGGTGCCCACTGCAGCCATGAAGGGGGGGTGAGGGGTGGAATAGTTCAAGCTGTTCTTATGCACACTTTAGGCAGGCTTCAGCTTTTAAACAAACTCTTAATTTGAACAGTGGGGGAAAAGCCTGAGCAGGAAAACCATGTGCTGTTGGGGTGAGGGAGCTGTGCAGGTGAGAAATTTTGGCTTTCTCAGGAGAACTGGAGCAGTCCCACAGAGCTGTCAGTTCAGAGTTACCTGCTGGACATCAAACATCAAACCTGTACATTCTCAGTTCAGTAATGTGGGAATGCAGAGGGCTCCATTCTGCTGTCTCATCAAAGAGATGGCAGTGTACCTCTGCTGTCACCATCAAAGGCACTGCATTTCCATCTCACCTTGCAGGGTCCCCAGGCAGGTTGGTGATGGTCAAGGCTTGGGCAGGAGCAAGCACAGCAGTGAACACTGGTATCTATAAAAGAACTGCCAAGCCCATGCATGGATGGAGTGGCTCTTTCTAAGGAGAGTGAATTTGTGCATGGCTGATATTTGACTTTGTAACCTGCCTGAGTGGCAGTGATCAGACCAGGCCCAGGAAGCGATAGCAAACACTTGGTGCAATGCTGGTATCTGCCACAACTGCTTGTAAACCTGCTGAGGTTTTATCACTGAAGGCTTTTTGCTACCTCTGTGGTGCTTCCTCCTTCTTTGCTCTAAAATTAGAGCCAGGACTTAGAAGGGGAGCAGGGAGGAAATCAGTATGCTTTGCTGAAAGTCACTAGAGTTGCACAATTTTGTTTTAATTGAGGCAACTACGAACTGGCTTCCATGTTCTTGGCTTTCTCCTGCCTTTATAAAGTAGCTTTGGTGGGATTTGTGGCACAAAGGATGTATGTTTTAAAGAGTAACAAGCTGTCAGAGTGCAGTGTAAGCTGGTAGCAGTTTCTGTGATCACCTGTGGGCTCCCAGGTCCCCGGGGAACAGCAGGAGCTGGACAGCAGCTGAGCTGAGGAGGGAGAGCTGCAGCTGAAGGCAAACTCCACTGATGGGTTCAAACCTTTGTCTTTGCAGGCCGGGTGTCGTTCTTCACCTCGGGGTCAGAGAACCTGCACCGGGTGGAGAGGGTTCAGTGGGGCACTCGCTTTGCCATCACCATCTCCTTCACCTGCGACCCGCAGCACGGCATCGGGGACCCGCTCCGGGGCTGAGCCTGCCCCTGCACGCAGCTCTGCAGGGAGAGGAGACAGGGACAAACCAGCTCTTGGAACCTCTGTGCAGTTAGAACTGCCCAGCTGTGGGAGCACACTGTCACACGCTTTGTTTTCACATCTCCTTTTCCATCAACGTGTCAAATGGTGGCTTAAGGACCGTCTTAAATTGGGTGCATTCGGAAAACGGTTTGTCTCCATGTGCCACAGGGACAGGCTGCAAAGAAGAGAGGATGGGCTGCTCAAAGAAGAGAGGATGGGCTCCACAGAGAAGAGAGAATGGGCTCCACAAAGAAGAGAAAGCAGGCTCTTCATTTTAAAAATATTTTTAAAAATTCTTCAGTTTGAAACATACAAACAATCTTTTGGGCCATGCCTTAGTCTGGCTCCCCAGCTGCTGTTACCCATTCAGTTCTTTACTCTCTTCAGTTACTAATGTGATGCAGAAAGTCTGGCCTAAGTTAACTGAGCCTAAGTTAATTGAGACCTGAGTTAATTGAATGTTACTCTCTAGAACACACCTTCTGTTGAGAAGGATGGATTCTCTGAGTGTGGGATCACTGGGGAATACACCTGGGACTTGAAATTTTTTTAGATTTAATTACTACTGATTCAATATTCAGGAAGCTGATTTTTTTTTCTCTCAGTAACTATTTTTTGACTTGTCTTTTCCAGTTTAGTATGAAGACTTTTTCTGTTAATGAGGACCCTGAATATTAAATTGCAGGGACTTCCAAGAGGAGCTGTGTGCAAACACATGCATCATCTTGCGAAATACTTTGGGTTTTTTACTGCAGTCAAAGATTTCTGTGGGTCAGGAGGCTGATAAATAAATGGTAGAAAAACCTAATTTTTTTTTTCTCAATCAAAATCTGAAATAACCGTGTTGATCTGGTTTATTACCTGGATGTATAATTTCTGTGAAACACTGAAAATCTGGGAATGTGCTTTGATTTTATTTTAATTTTATGCATACAGTTTGGATTTTATAATGTACCCTTTTATGGAAATAATAAGTACTGGGGGGAATTACAGTGAAGATCAATATAAAGAGGAATAAGAGGACACTTGGACTTGTGAGGGCTCTCATTGGGCACACCAGCAAGATTAGTCATCTGTAATTTCATTTCTTTGTTCTGAAACCTGAAAAAGTCTTCCTTGTCTGTATTAGCTAGGGAGAATTGTGAAATTGGCTGGATGCAAGGAAATATTAAAGTCACTTGGGTTTCATATTCAAATGCTTGTCTTAAAGCCTGTTTTATCCAAGGAATTTGCATTACACCATGTTTGAATTCTGTGTGAGGGCAGACCAAGATCACGAGCAGCTTTACTGGATTGAACTTGATTCAAATGTAGATTTAAATGAGATTTAAATGTAGGGCTTTCCCCCCCCCCAAACATCTGCTAGGAATCTGAACATGAATGGCCCTGTGTTTGCTGGTTACTCCTGTCATGCAAGCTGTGAGTGGCACTTCTGGGGCTGCCCTCTAGCAAATCCTGCTCAACAAGATCATCTCAGACTATGGGGGAAATCTCAGCTCATCTCTTGGATTTCCATCTTCTGAAGATCCTGTGTCTTGTAATAACTGCTGCCCATGGTGCATCTCCTGCTGGGAACTGATGGATGTTCAGAAATAAAGTCAAGCTGGTTTTTGTCTTTTGGAGACTTTAAGCCTCAGTAACCTGGGCAATAAGACCAAACCTGTCACCTGTAATCTGATGGGAAATTGTGCACTGAGCATGGTAGGAGAGCTCTTGGGAAAAAAAGCCAAATATTCTGTATGTTTTAGTGCCACTGAGATTCTTCTATTTAGAGCTTCAATATCCAGACTACTAAAAGCAATGCCTAAATCTAGGGAGAATTTCAATGGCAAATGAGGAAGTGCAATCTAAAAGTTTCTGAAGGTGGCCTCCAGCAGGAAGCAGTAATTGCAGAATGTTCCTGGGGCAGAGTGGAAGTTGAATTCACTGCTTAATAGGAACAAACTCAGTTTAATTTATTTTAGGCCACTTAAATACCCTGAATAACTTTTTGTTAAGGGTCTCTTCAGATAATGGCATAGAACTCTGAACTAGAAATATATTAATTTCTGTGCCTTTTGAGGCTCAGCTGCCTGTTGCTACTGGGAACTGCAGGGCTCTGATTCTTAGAACTCTGACTACTCCAAGGGCAGGATTTCTTCAAGTAATGAAGAAGTATTCAAGTAGCATCAATCTGATGCCAAACTGCTGCAGGGAAGTGCTCTTAATTGAACAGAGGTGATGAGAGAACCTGGCTGGATGTGTCCCAGCTGTGTGAGGACCTTTCTAAAGAGCCCTTGTAGTTAAAACAAAGTAAAGAAAGGTCAGTGCTTGTGCAGTGGGAATTGGGGCCCAGTCCTGATGTTAAAATTACAGCTTTGCACCTGAAAGCAGACTTGTTACAAGTATCTGGGAATGCTGGGTTGTATTTGGAAAGGAAATTACTTGAAAGGAAAGGGAAAGGCTGCTGGTGTGAGAAGTCCCAGAGTAAAATAGAAAATGCAGCAGGAGAGCAAGCCAGATATTACTCCCTACAGTGAGACCGAGTGAAACCTTCTGAGGACTTCTGTGAAGTTGTACTACTTTTTAATCCATATTTCCATTCAAATGTTTTGTGTAATATCAGGAACTTTTGAAAAATTGACAGGTTTTGTGGTCAGATTAGGTTTTTAGTGTACACCTACCTTTCAGTCCTGTAGCATGCATGATTTTTTTTTTTATCCCCTGTGATTCTAGGAACTCTAGGTGGACTTCTTGGCATTTCTCATGGATAACATTTTCATTCTGTAAGCAGTTGTGGAATCATTATGGCTTATAATTCCTTGTAAATCAACTGAAGCTTTAGGAAGATACATTTATGCTGAGATTTTCCTGAATATGTATCATCCACCTGAAATATTCTGTGCTCCATCTCAGTTTAAAGTCCAGAAATGTTTACAAGGATATCCTATTTACAAAAAAATTTGAATTTGTATCTATATCAGAAATTCAGCTTCATGTCTTATTTTTAAGGTCAACAGCTGTGTGCTTTTGGAGGCTGTAGCACCTAATAATGTGCACATTAAAATAAATTAGCTGAAAAGGCATTGATGATAACTGTGCTGCCAAGGAAATCTGGTTTTGTTTCTTCAATTGCATTTCTTAATATTGAATTGTTCCTTCACAGCTTTCCTTTCCCCAGTAAAGGAAGATGATATTGTTTTTAATGTAAGAGTTCCTGGTGTTCCTTCTCCACCCAGCCATCCTTCCACAGTGTTTGCAGGGGGTTTGGTTCTCTCTAACCTGCCCATGGGGAGCTCTGTGCAATATTTTTGTCTTGCCTAAACTCTAGGGGTAAAACCAGGAAATGCTGCTGGAGTTCAGAGCTCTTTGAGTGAGGAGGAATAAATACAACCAATCTATCTTATCCAAGTGAAAAAAAAAGCAGAATAAAAATAAATAAAATAAAAATTAAATTAAATAAACATTACTTAAAAAAAATAAAATCTCAATTCCCTTTTTTGAGTCTCTCTCATGGAAATCCAAGCAAACATTCCAGGAGCAGCAGAAGAGTTATTTCCTTTCTGAACCACAGAAAGGTGGTGGCTCTGGCACACATGGATTGTCTCAGCCTGGGAAAATCCAGCTAAGGCATCTCCTGGAGGGTGGGAATCCTCTGCTGAGTGCCCATTGCTCCTTGTGGAACACCCTAAGAGCTGGAGCTCTGCCTTGCTTTGGGTCTTGGGAACACTCTTAGGGAGCTGAAAGCTCATTTTACATCCTTGGCTGAACCCTGCTTTCAGCTCTCTCCTCCTGATTGTTAATTTATCCCCCAAAATAAAAAAAAAATGTGGCCATTTCTTATCTTCTGTGAGTGTTGGTGGCTTTGGACTAAAGTTTTCAGGGTGGACTGTGCAAAGGAAATAAATAACTGTCCAGTTTCACAAGGACACATCTTTTGAGTGTGTCCATCATCTCCCCTCAAATCACTCATTTCACCTCTCACTTCTCTGAGAACCTTGACCTGTCCCAAGTACTGGCCAGGGGACAGAGCTCAGGGCATTATTTATTCATTGACTGGCTTGCTAGCACTGCACAGGACCTGGCTTTTTCCTCTGATCCTTTTAGCCCACCTGGGATAGTAATATTTATTAATAGGTTCTTTATTAATTTGTTAATCTTATTAATATTTATTTTATTAATTGTATTAATATTTATAATAGTATTTAATGGCATTAAATACTATCTTTATTAAATAATAGTAGTATTACATAATAGTATCTTTATTTAATAGTAGTATTATTAAATAATAGTATTTTATTAATAATAAAACTTATTATTAATAGTATTTCTATTGAATTTTATTAATATTTATTAATGGGACTTTATTTCATTTTAAATTATTCTTTATTAATAGGTTCCTTTATTAGAAGGATTTCTAACTCAATTTTTGAGATTTTTCATTCTTCAGCATTCATTTTTTCCCAAATACTCTTTATTTTTCTTCCAGCAGAGGCATTGTCCATCTTTAGCCCAATTATTGCAGAACTATTTCTTTCCATCTTGCCTGTTTTCCTGTAAAGCTGAAATAATGACAGGTCTGGATCAGTGGTGCCTGCTTTTGGGCATTCTTGTCTTTCCTGATACCTCCTGGGCAATGAGTAGGGAATTTTGAAACAGATACCAGAGAGAGTGAGTCAGACCTTGGGACCACAACAAGAAATGCCTTGCTTGAATAATTCTTACTCTGGAATCAATAAAGTAGCCTGGAAGTACCATCTGCTTTATTTTTGTAGTATTTAGATGCATTTAAATGAAATTTTAATTCAATTTTTATTTAATTTAAACCATCTTGGTTAACTGCTGAATAATCCTGAGGCTGTCCAAGGAACCCACAGTGGGTGAATCCCCGAGCTGCCAGGTCAGATTGATTGTTCAGAATCAAACAATCAATAGGAAATACTCTATTTATAGGGAGAAGCTGAGATTTGTGGAGAGCTCATGTTCCATGTTTCTGGGAATTTCTTGTAATAGTCCTCCAGTATCCAAAAAAGGTCATTTTAGACATGGATACCCTTCCTATTCTTTTATTAACAAATCACAGCAGCCTCTCCACCCCCCAAAAAAGCACCTGAGTTTCTGAGCCAGGATTTTTCTGTTCAGACACCTTGAGGATTTTCTCTTTCTCATTCCTCTGTTTATACAATTATTTTAAGCTGTTTATGTAGATGCCTGGATACTTTGCTGCTGACTCCACAGAAAAAAAATCTTGCTGTTTTCTTTTGAGAGAGCTTTTCCCTGCCAGGGGAAGGTCTCTGGGTGGATTCCTACCTTGGAGGTGACCTCCTCAGCATATTAACTTGCCAGCCAGACCATTAAATCTTGTGGGAATAAACAAAGGCAGCTCCTAATGGAGTCATTCTGCATGTCTTGGCTCAGGTTGGTGGCTTCTTCCATTCCCTCTAGAAGGGAATTGTGTTTATTTCTGATTTATGTTGCTGAAGAGCAGACGTGTTCTGGGAGTCCTCCCTGCATAATGGGCCTTTAATTGTGGTTCCCTGAATAACCTTGGAAAAAGAAGGCCACGTTTTACCAGGTGATTCAAAACTTAAAAGGCTGCTGTGAAGGAAGACAAACTCTGAGCCCATTTAGTCCCCACACTTCTCAACACAAAAGAAATGAGAGAAGCGATCTTGGATTATTTCTACTTTGCTAAGGGCCATAAGTGTGTGTTTTCTTGGTTTCTTTATATTAAAGGAAAATAGGAATTAATTTGAGAGTCATTCCTTTCCACAGGGATGAATATAATCAAAATAAACTTGGACTAGCAGGGAAAAAGCAATTCTACAGAAGTCAGCCAAGCAGAGGGGGAAGTTAAATTTAAGATGGTGTTGGGCAGAGAGCAGCTACAGGAGATTTCTCCCACACTGAAGTGTCTGTGTCCCTTTGAACTGACATTCTCTCCTCCTCCTCACTCTGCTTTATTGTTTCATTAGATCAGACAACTGGAAACTGAGAGCTTTCAGGCATCAAAGCTCTTCCTGTTCAAACCTTTTATAAAATTTTCAATAGGACCTCTTGATAACCATTTGTTTCAGCTATTTATCCTGTCCATCCTTTGTTTGAATTAATAATGAACAGCGAATATGCTAAAATAAGTTAAGTAATGCTGCATCCACCTATTTAAAAATGATGAATTATGATACTTCTGCATTTATCTTGTGTATCAAATGGGCATTTTTTAAGTGATGGTGCCCTCCACACATAGCTTATGTCTGTTGCTATAACTTTTCTGGAACTGGACAGAATTTAGACCTGTAAATCAGAAATAGTCCAAGAAGAAATTAAAACTGAATTAAGAAATATACAGAAGTGTATAGAAAGTTTTCCTTTGGGGAAAAAAAAAGAGGATTTGAAATATTTGTGGGTTTTGGAACTGTAAGAAAAAACAGAAAAAAAATTGATTTATTAATCCTTTAGTGAGGCTGTAGGGAATCTGCACCTGCTCATCAGTACCTGGAAACCCACTCCTCTCCCTGCCCATTCTCCCTTTCTAGACACACATTTTGATGGAGATCTTGATCCCTTCAGACCACGAGCAGGAAAAATCTCCTTTCTCTGCCTCAGCAGCAGCACAAGACTTGTGGATGCCTCTGGATTTCTGGGGAAGGCTGGAGCAGTGCCAGCTGCCAGCAACTTGAGACCTCTTGACTTTGTTTTTTAATGCCTTTAGCACCTCCAGATGGGCGTGAGTCAGTGAATTCCAGCGTGCTGCAAAAATTATCACCTTCAATGCAAGTTAAACACGTTTTGACTCTTGCTAATTTTTTACTTAAGGCTTTGGAGCAGACTGCTAAAACTTGTTCTCTTCCTAATCATTCTCCTCAAATGAAATACTTCAGCCATAAAGCATGCACAAAAGGGCAGTAATCATAGACCTTTCCATAGCTGAGTTGTACAGGAGGATGTTTCTGAGATGTTCAGGGCTAAATTAATGAGTCTTTCTTCTGGTCAGGTTTGTGATTTGCAGGATCTGGGCAAGGCAGAAGTGAAGATGTTTGATGGCCCAGTTCCCCTGGAGTGGGTGGTGTAATCATTCTGTAATTGTAGTGCACTGATAAAGGTTTCTGTGCTAAATTTAAAAACACAACAGGGTCATTAGGAACTGCCATGGCCTCTTGTTAGACCGTATGACAGAACAAAAAAACAGAAATCTTTGAGCCTTAAAGCCTTGTTTATAATGAATGAAACTGAGTGAATTAGTCAGTGGATCAATTAATTTGAAAAGCAGATATCTTTGTCTGCCTGTCCCCTGAACAGGGTTAGTGACCCCTGGTTTTATTTCCTTCTGGCTGTGGATGGCTGTGGGGCTGGGAGAAGGTCCAGTCATGCCTGCTCTAGACATCCACAGCTTCCTCCCACGAGCTGCTGAGGGCTTCTTTGTACTGCAGAGGAGACAAAGGACATCCCAAATATTTTAAATTTGTAAGATTTTAGTTCTTTAATAGCAACACCTGCTTGCTGAATCAGCATTCTTAGTAGTCCAGCTGCACCAGACTGTATCACTCAGGAGACACGGATTTTCCAGTTGTGTCCGTGGCCCTGGAAGGGGAGCACAGCCCTGTGCTCATCTGAGCCAGCTTTGGTCATGGAGCATGCCAGGGGTTCATGTTTGCATCAGTGTGACAAGTAAAATCTGTCTCTAAATTAACAGCCTTGAAACTGAAAAATTATTATTTTGTTGGGAAGAACACAGGTGTGGAAAGAATGCCTGGCTTCATGAGTTTATCTAATCTCAGTCTCCTTCATAAGTATGAGCCTGTCTGTAAATACTAAAGTTCTTTTTAGAGATAATAGCCAAGAATGCTTCCTAACCACAGGAGGATTTACCATTCCTAAACAGCTAAAAAGCTGAAACTAATCAGAAATATGAAATCTCCAACAAACTGAACATTTTGCAACATTGGTGTGTTGGAGCTGGGAGCTCCCTCTGGGCTGGGCAGAGCAAGAATTTGTGCAAGAGCCTCAGGTGCCACAAATCCTCTCTATTTCTGCAGAAGAACTTTCAGATGGTTATTATTATCCTTGAGGTTTTTCTAGGCCTTCTCCCCCCTGTGGACTGTGCCTGTGCACATCTGAGAGCAGGGGAAGGTTCCTGCCAGGGAGGTGCCACCCCTGCAGCCCCCCCGTGTCCCCCGGGAGCTCCCAGGGTGTCAGCTCTGTCTCTTCCCTGGAGACAGCTACTCTAAACACTGGGGATGGTGTTTATCCTCCATCAGTTTGTCCAGTTTATGTTGGGAAGAGACAGTAAAACTGGTGCTTACAAGAATTCTGACTGCACCCGCCCCAGACGAGGAGATCCCGGTGTCCCCCGGCCCCGCTCCAGGTGGGGACCACCCCAGGAGGAGGATTGGGGTTGGGTGAGGGCTGGAGGGTTTGCTCTGGCTCTCAGTCCAAAAGGCAGTGAGCAGCTGGGATGGGGAGGACACATCTGGACACTCCAAGGAGGTGGTAGAAGGAAAGTCCCCGTGGGAGGGTTGGGAGAGGATATTTGGGCTCCTTGTGGGACTCGTTGCAGGTGATGGGAAGGGTGGGAGCTCCTGCTGCTGAAGAGGTGCTGGGAAGGAGCAAATGCTAAATCTGGGTAACACTGAGTGCTGAATGGCAAGGTCTGGCATCCCAAATGACAGGGATTGAAATCACATGGATGCACAGCTTGGGGAAAGGGAAAAGGAGCTGCTGTTCCAGGGGCTTCAGCAGAGAGTGGGATCCCTTTGCAAGCAGAGTCTGAAATGGCTGTGGAGACATTTCACCTCGTATTGAGGGTTGAGATCAGCCTGCAGCCCTTCTCCAGCCATGTTCTGTTGCCAGGACTCTGGAGCTGTTGACTTTTTGTAGCTTCTTGGGTAAAGAAAGGAGGCTGGTGGCAAAGCACTGCCCTGGCATGCCATGGAGAGATGCTTTGGCAGGCACCCTGAGCAGGAGGAAAGGATCCTGACAGCATTGCTGCCATCCTCTTCCCAGCACAGCACCTCCAAAATCCAGCAGAAAACCTAGGGGGACAGGCAGTGTGTGGCTGCCTCTGCCCTCCATCCACATAAACCTGGAAGATGCCTGTGGGAAGTCACTTGCCAGCTGCTTTATTGAGGTGCTGTTTAATTGTTGCGCTAAAGCAGCTGCCTTTGCCTTAATAATTTAGAAGACATTACTGACTGAAGAGAAAGGACTAATTCTAGCTCATACTTTACCTTGATTCTTTTTCCTTTGGAAACAAAAGCAACAAGAGACTCCCATAACACTTCTCTACCTGAAATCACAGGATCTCTTGGAGATCTGCCTTAAGCCTTGTCCTCTTGTTTAAAAAAAAAAAGGGGAGATTTAAAATCATGTAGAGCCCACCAGGAGCTTCATCTTCTGAGCAACCTAGACTCAGAATGGGTGAGCTTTGTTAATTTAGAGCACTTAGACAAAATATTCAATTGAGGATCCATTGGAGTGCTTCAGGTCATTTGTCCTGCCTGTGTGAGAGCTACAACTCTGGACAGGTTTGGATTCCATTTAATTTCATTCACCAGTTCTGTAACCATGGGTAACAGCAGAACTGACGTGGCTCTGCACTGCTGCAAGGAGGTTGTCGAGGTTGTCAGGTTTTAAAATCAACCAGCTTTGATGACTCTTCTGCTCTGCAGCTTTTACCTTACGGAGTTTGCCCTGAGAAACCTGTTTAAAAATTACTTTCCTTTTTTTGCAGCATTTGAACTGAAAGCAAGATAGAAGAAGTTCAAGGATGCCTTTGCAAAAGACTGGTGTGTTGCCAGAGATACAAGATCTGGCTTGTTCTAATGTCTTCTCTCTTGCAGAAAAATAAATTTACTTTCTTCTGAAGTGTGTTGGGAAGAATGAGGTTCAGAACAGACTCTTCCTTCTTTCCTGCAGGATCGAAGGAGCCACGACCTCCTGGAGGCTTTGAACATTTGTCACTTTGGACATGCAAAGGAGATAAATCTGCTTGTGGTCTGTAAGGGTTTCAGGGTTTTGCTTTTTCTTTTCTCTCCTTTATGAACATCTGCCATTGACTTCCATGCTGGGAGGAAAGTCCCCTTTTCATTAGGATGTGCCACATCCCATGGGCAGCAGCAGTTACATCCCACTGACTGTGCATGAAGAATGTAAAGCATTAAAATAATCTAGAACAAACTATAAAAACACTTAAACAACAAGCCCAAAGCACAATAATTATTTTAAATCTGCTAACTCTTTTTTTAAAGTTGTACTCATTGTGAGTGAAAATGCTGCTTCCCATTTAAATCCATCCTTCAAAACTCTTCCCAAAAGTCCTCAAACACAACCTTTTTGGATACAAGGCTGCCTGAATTCCCACACAGACACTTGACATTCTTTGGAAAACAAACATGGAAAAGTTTCTTTGGAAAACAAAGTTTACATGAAAATAAACTGGAAACACCTTTTTGTCTCAAGCACTGCCTTGAAGACTCCCCATAGCTTCTGGAGGTCAGCCCAGGCTCCAGAATGCATCCTCTGGATGCTAAACCTGCTTTCTAAACCTTAAATTACCAAACCCCTCAAACAGAAGAAACAGGTGCCCAGCAAATGTGTTGAACCAGCAGCAATTCAAAAACCATCAAGGGCTCAGCAGATTTTCTGCTGCTCCCACTGCCTGGGCTCTGTGAAGCACTCAGGCTTTGCTGAGTAATGTTTGTAATGTCTGTTTTTAACACTGGATGAGAGTTTGCTCTCAAAAGTACCCAAGCTGTTACAGGTGAATTGTTTTTAATTAAACATCTTGCTGGAGACCCATGACAGTTTCAGAGAGATCTTAATTCAGGTGGAGGCAAATGTGGGGAGGGTCTGAGCTGGGAGGGAGCAAGGACCAAAACCATGGTGAAGATTTCCAAATCTGGGGAAGGTGAGCACTGTTTTGGAAGGCTAAATTTAGCAGTGATTAAATGAGCTCTTAATTAACTAAATATTCCTCCTGCCTTCCTTTTCAAATTATTCAATAACTGAACAATTATAACGAGCTCAGCAAGTAATTACTCTCCATTCTTTGCCAACTGCAGCCTTGGAACCCACCAGCTGTTCATGTGCTGGGAAATTAAGTCCATCAAGTGGGAGTCAAATAATTAAAAACTGGACAGGAAAAAGCCCCCAGAGGTTCCCAGGCATTGTCAGGAAAGCTGAATCCCTGAGTGTCCCTCCCAGAATGAAGATCCATCTTCATGGTGGATGAAGCACCTTCTCAAGGTGATGAGCATGGGCTGGAGCTGCAGTGCTCTGTTCTTGTGGGTGCTCTGGCAGGATATCAATGTTCCTCATGGTTATTCTGCCTCATGAGGCTTTACAGGGCTTCCCTGGGGGGAAATGGGCAGCTCTAGAGGGGGAAGCACTGCTTCACTCACTGACCAGAAAGGAGAAGGCAGAAGGAAAGCCCAAACCCTCTGAGAACACAAGATTTTTCCCAGTTGCAGCAGAATAAAAGTTGCTGGGATTGTGAATTTGGCCATTTGCTGGCCTGAGTTTAACTGATATGTTAAACAAGAACAAGCTCAAGTGCACTGAATAATTTTTAAATGGTTTTTAAAACAGATTTGAAGATGCTCCACATGCGCTCCTTTTCAGGCTCATCAGTTTTATCAGTTCAACTGCCTGGGGGTGGGCAGGGAACCTCATCAGGACAAGAAATAATTACTTTTGTCTTGACTGGGAAAAAAAAAACAAACCCTCAAGCTTTTGAAGTAAAATGCCTTAATCTTTAAAAATTGCAAAACTGCAAAGACAGATGTACCAGCCTCAGTGAAGGGACAGAGAAGGTGGAACAGCAGCAAAGGAAAAGCTGCTTAAATCATCCTCCTGTCTGTGCAGACATAACTTCTCAAATGGAGCTGAAGCATTTGCTTACAGTCATACTTGCAGAAAAATCCCCACTTTCTGATTAGATTGTGGAAATCAGTAGAGGCTTCTGCCTTCTCTGTGGACAACCTGAAACAACTCTGAAATGCAAGAGGTGAGAAATGTCCCCAAAACCTTGAAACCCCCACTGGGATACCACAGAATGTGGTGGTTTTGGCTGTGGAGCAAATCCAGGGTGGAAGGAGAGTCCCTGGGAGAGGTTACAGCTTGTTGCTGAGGAGGAATGGGACAGAAAGAAGGGACAGGAAAAACAAACCCCATAAGAGCAGCAAAGACAGCAACATGGTAAAACCAAACATGTTTCCAATGAACATATAACCTAAACATCATGTTTGATCCATGGTCTTTCTGCTGAAGCTCTTCTCAACACAGGATTCCATCCCAGGTGAGCAGTGGGAATGCCCATGGCCAGGGCAGGGCAATTGCACACAGACCCTCCACAGGCTGCCTCAGACACACCTGGGAGCTCTCCTGACAGAAACATTTACTGAAGGATGTGGCAGAAGACAAAAATCTCTCTTGAGATGCTGTTTTGATGCCTTTTTGAGCTCGAAGCCCGTGAGTTTCTCCATTCCTTTCTGTGCCCTGGCACTCCCAGAGGGGCAGGGACATCCCAGTCCTGCTGCCCCACGCTGCCTCTGTGACCCCTCACCCTGCTCTGGGAGGGTTTGGAGCAGAGCTGAAGGCTCCAAAACAGAGCAGGTTTCCTTGTGAGCACAGCAAACAGGGCAGGAGGGCTTGCAGGAGAAGAGGCTGGGACTTGGCTGCCTCTGCAAGGGGCAGGGGGCTGTCAGAGCAAGGGCTGGCTCTGCACAGAGGGGCTGCCAGGAGGGGAGATGTCCCCAAAGTGGGAGTGTGGGGCAGTGCCCACAGCCCCTCAGGTGCCCATCTCCTCCCCCTGCATTCCCCACTCCAGGGCAAACCCTGAGTTCCAAAGTCAAAGCCTGATTTTCAGGGGCAAACCTGATTTCCAGAGGCAGCGTGGAGATGATGCAGCATTGCCTTCCTCAGGCTCCTCTCAGCCCAAAGCCATTCCTCTGTGCTCTCATCAATGAGTAATTCAGGGTGACACATCAAGGATTTCACCTCTGTGTTTTGCTGGGGGTGTGGCTGTCCAAGCCCTTCTCCCCTCACCTGAGACTGTGAACACAAGAACTGGAACTGGGGGATACAAACACCTTCCCCATACCATGAAGTTACAGATTTAAAGATTTTTCTTGTCTTTTATTAGACTAAACCCAAAACTTGTTGTGTTGTTGTTGATGTTGTTTCTTTTTTTTCTTTTATTTTTCTTTTCTGCATAACAGAGATAGATACCAAATACCCCAGAGCACACAATGCTCAGAAGGGAAAATATTTTCTTATATGGATGAAGGTAAAAGCCCAAGTGATGCTCCAGCCCTGTTCCCATCCCTCCACTGTGGCCCCTCCCCACTTAAACGAGATCTGCAAAGAGCTTTAACACTGGATGTGGGGCTTCTCATCTGGCCTAAAAGAAGCTGCTGCAAGGATTGAAGTAATGCTTTGAATTTTGAGGGACATTTTCCATAATAAACTTGCCTTTGTATTAAAAAACCCAACCCATGAAAGCAGCCAAGCAAAGTTAGTTGGTTGTTATTTCCTCTGCTTCTGTTGTTAGGAATTAATTGTGCTGTGCCTCAGGCAGGCAGAGGTTCCTCAACAGATTGAATCATTTTAAAAGGATGCCAACAGCAAAATGACAGGGAGGTTCTGTTGTGTTTAGCAGTCAGAAATGAGTGTTGGGATAATTCTTTCTGTCCAGCCTCCTCTGCATGGGTAACGTGCCCTTACCTCCACTGACCCCAGCCCATAATGTGGGGACCAGGCTCCCAGCAGGTAAAGGTTAGGCTTTGCTTTCCTGCCCATCTCCTCTTCTCCTCCTATTGTTTCTCCCTAAGGGCTTTAAGGAGGGTACTGGTGCACTGAAATGATGGTGTTTGTATCAGAAGGCTCCTTTCAGTCCTGATCCCAGCCAGGCACAGCTGCCAAGGCAGGGGTGAAGGAGCATCTTCACTGCCCAGCTGCCAAAAATCAAAAGCAGAGAGGTTCTGTACACACATTTCCTCTGTCTGACCATGAATAACTACCCTGAACCCCAAGTTACCCCTACAAGGAGACCTTTTCCCCTTCATACACAGCATCTCTCATCCAGCCACCTCAAAACCTGTCACATAACAGTGACATCTTAAAATGTGACCTTAACATTTCCACAGACACTGGAAATAGCACTGCTATTTTATAGGCAATGTACAGCAGCACAAGGCCAAGTGACCCCCCTGAGGTAATTTTCTAGGAGCATCCAGGGCTCCTGAGCTGCCCTGTTGCAGTGAATCCCTCTGCTCTGCTCAGCACTGTGGAGTGCTGCCTCCACAGGCACCTCCAGCACCAAACCCTGGGAAATCCCTCCTGCCTTTCATTCACTGTCCTGTTCTAAGCCTGCCTGAGCTATCAACACCACCAGGGCTTTTGGGGAAGAAGCCTCTGAGCCCCCAGCAGCAGATGAGGTGAAGGAAGGTAAATAAAGGCACTTGGCTGCAGGGCAGGGGCAGGCAGGGGCTGCAGACTCCTCTGCAGTGTTCCTCTACCAACCCTTAACCTGGACACTGCCCAGGGCCAGGAAGCTGCTTTCAAAATGTGGAGCTCCAGCTGATTTTCCAATAAAGACATTTCTGTAAAATATTGCCTTCTGTGGTGTTAAATGAAAGAAAAATCCCATCTGTTACAAAGAAAAAGGAGAAATTCGATTTAAACCTGTGGGGTGACTGGGATTTTGAGCAGTGCAATGCTGGGGGCTGGCTGCCAGCCCGTGCTCCCCAAAGGGAGAGGCTGTGGGAGCCTGGCACAGGAGCTGGTGCTGCCTCTTTAGGTTTAGGTGCCCACTCTGCACATGTCAGGGGTGCTGCTGTCCCTCCCCTTCTAGCATTACTGCATCAGAGTTCATTTACCTGCTCCATTCTTGCAGATTTTTGAAAGATAGGCTCAATATACCCAGGAATAATTGCTCTGTAGTGCCTTTCCCTGAGAGGCTTCTTGCAAGAGGCAGCCTTGTGCTTCTCAAATGTCAAGCTGATATTTAAAAGAATAACAGAGTAGAAGGCTGTGAGTTTGATGGATATCCCTGGCTTGCAGGAGCACACAGATGAACTGTCTCTGACAGGCTGTGTTTTTGGACACACCACATTTAGCTTCAGGAATCTCCCTTGCTTTGTTTGTATGGAATCATGTTTGGTTCTAGTTAAGAATTCAGGAGCTGAATTCAAGATCCTGACAGGAATGCACAAGGAAAGACTAACACCATCTCAGAGAGAGATTGGCCAAAACAAGCTGGGACAAACTTGCAGATTTTACTCCTCCAGCATTAGCATGACTTTGGTTTTAGAATTGTTCCCTCTGCCATGGCTGATACTGCTGGTGCTTTGATTGTGCACAAACTTATTTACTACTTTCCTTCCAGATATCTCAATGGGGGCATCTGGATGGAATCTTCCACAGTATTGAAGTTCAGCCTTTTTTTAATAAATGATTTAATTAATGCTTTTTAACTCTTAACCCCATCTCTGACTGTAGAAGCATTTCTAGTGTTCACCAAAAAGTTTCATTTAAATTAAAATTTGTATTATAAATGGAGAGAACCAGAAAAGCAGAGCCCAAATACCAGAAGACTTCTACAGGATTAATTTCTCCCTTTCCTCTTTTAATTCTCCCTTTCTTGGTAGGGTGACCAAAGTAAAATGATGCAGCAGTTTTGCTTTGGGAAATTCCATTGGGAGCATTCTTTGGGGACCAGATGGCTCCAGTTGTGACCCCAGATCACAAAGCTCAGTTTTGACCATTCACATTTGTTAAACTGAAATTAGTCTCCCCCAAAGGTGATATATGCCAAACCAGAAACTCGGTGTGGGCAAAAAGCTGCATTCCTGAGCAGAAATATTTATGATTAAAAAGATATATGTTTGATGTAATTTTATATATGTTTCATTTAAGATTTTAATATACCTATATTTAGTATAATATTATTTTTTTTTTCAGTGTTAGGAGTCTGACAGAGGTTGCATCCAGAGGTTTGACTGGGAGGAGTTCCTCCCTCTGCCTTCACAAAGCTCAGCCTGAGCCATCCAACCCCTCCCAACACTTTGCCATCCTTTCTCCCTGCTGTGCTTTAGACACATTCCCAAACAAGGGCAAAAAACTTGTATAATGCTAATAACAATAACTTTACAGGCCACTTACACCCTGTAAAGCTGTGGCTACTGTTTTGAAGACAAAGCAATTTATTTCTCATAAAGCACAGTCATTAACTCAGCGTATCTCTATTCCAGAAAAACTAGAAACTAACAGCAAACCCCAATGATCAGGCAGACAAACCCCAGCTGGGCTGAACTGGACTTAGTCACCAGCTCTGGGTGTTTCTGTGGGTGCTGGCTGGGAGGATGCTGAGCAAAATGACAGGGATGAACTTAGTCTGGGTTTGGCACAGGAAGAAACATGGGAGAGGAAAGTTGACTCCTGGAGAAGGTTTTTCTCTTCTCTCCCCCTCCAGATGCTGAAGCAATGTTCTACTTTAAAGGGATAAAATGCTCTTATGTAGTTACATTGTGCTGTGATTTGGGGCAACTTCTCTGTTTTAAAGCCTAGAAATAAAAAGCAAATTTTCTTCCTGAGACCTCAGGATGGGAACTTGCTGCTGCCACCAGAGGGACTCCAAAATGAGGGAGAAAATCCGAGTGTCCTCAAAGCAGAGAGACTTCTGGCAAAACTTCCTGACTTTCTGGGGCTGGAGAAATCCTCTGAGGATTTCTCTACATTTTCTGCACCCAGGACTTGAGGGGTGGGCTGTGATATGAGCTTTATGTGCTTTCTTCTCTCATCATCCTGGATTATGAATAGATGATGAATAGATTATATTAGATTAAAACATATTATAATAGATTATATTAGATTATAGTAGATTATAATAGATTATAATAAATTATGAACTCTGTCATCCCCCTGTTCCCCACAGTTAATCCCACTGTGCCACCTTGCAGCTCAAGGTGCAAAATGCTCACCAGGTCCCCTCTCTTTTGGTGGCTCCCTGGTGTTCAGTCACACACCAAGCACCAAACCTGACTGCTGAATTAGGAGTTAAAATGTTCATGATTTGCTGGCATTCACAAGGGAATTGTAATGTGGGGCTTTTGAGCTTTTATTGCAAATTTGTTTTTTGAAAGTGGAGAGAAAGATGATTAAAAAAAATGACTGAAGGTAAAGGCTGCAAAAATTCCATAAGGTTCAGATGGATTCTCCTGTGTCTGAGGAAAAGAACCATTCTCATTTAGCCCACAAAGGAGTGGTCTTTGTCTTTCCAAGTAAAAGTGGAAAAATTGCCATTGCTGCAGCAGCTCCCATCCCACCATAAAGGAAGGAGAGAGCACTCAGGATCAAACTGCTTTTCTTTCCCAGTCTGGGTTGAATTTTTTTGTTATAAACCCCTCAATCCTAAGGGGCATTGGAACAAACATCTCTAGTGATTAAATTATTTTTTTTCTTGTAAAGCATGCATGGAGTTTTGCAGTGACAGCCTCTGGCCCAACAAGAAAAAGGCTGCTGCCTTTCCTAAAATTCCCATTTCCCATGTTTCTGAAGAAATAACTGTGTCACTGAGCCTGCAGCAACATTTCATTTATAATAAAAACACCCAAAGCATTAAGTACCACAGGATTACAATGATTTAGGTATGACAAGTGACCCCAGGGTACACAGAACCTGATTTCCTGGAATGCCAAAATAAAATAGTTTTCAAGGAACTCTCCACTTGTTGTTTTTCAGTTACATCCCCACTGACTTCCCTGCTGTTACTCAGCCCTGGCCTGAGCTGCTTCAGATTTACCTGAAGTGACACCACTCATAGAATTTGCAAAGTCCCATCATCCAGATTCTGGCCATCTCAATTTTCACACACTTCTGTAACCTTTGTGGCTGGGGACATAAGATGTTTTTAATCTCATGGCTTTGGGAATCCCAACTCTTCCTTTTCAGTGCTGAGGCCAGGTAATAACTCTCCCCCATGTAGGAAACAGCCTGAGCTGCCTTACAGCAGGTGTGCACAGCCTGCACACAGGGAGATGTGCTTAGGAATGCAGAGATCCCAACCCCAAACCAGCCCCCTCCCCAAAATCCTCTGGCTGAGCAGCAGGTAGAGCTACCCCCCCCAGGTAACCTAAAGGTTGTGTCAGCCCCAGACAGGGCTCTGTGCTCTAGACAGGCAGCAGCAATCCCCTTCCCAGGTGAGCTGCCAGATTAATTTGTTTTGTTGTTAAAGGGAAGCCATGAGGACAGTCCCCTCATTCCCAAACCAAGAGCACCCCAAGAGGAATCACAGCTTGCCCAGTTACAGACAACAGGAACTCAGCTAAAACATCTGCTCCAGCAGGATATTTATAAAGTGGGTCAGACCCAGTGACTTTTGGCAATTTAACTGGTCTGATGGGACAGAATAGGGATGTTTTAAATTGAGCTCTGACCCCTGGGAGTGGTGTTTGTGCAGGTCTGCAGCAGGTCGTGCTCCCTGGGCTGTGAAGAGCTGTCACTGGTCACACACAGCAGCAGCTCCTGGCTGTGGAACAGCCTCTCCTGGGCCCAGGGACCTGCTGGGTGGGCACCATGCAATCCCCAGCAACTCTGCTTGGGTGGGATCATCAGAGCCTGGGGAGAGAGGGGCAGTGCTGGGGTGGGGCTGGGATGAAGCACAGCCTGAGAAACCCGAGCAGGGACAGATGGAACAGAGCCACAGACTGGTTTGGGTTGGAAGGGGCCTGGAAGATCACCCAGCCCCACCCTAGGAACACCTTCCACTGTCCCAGGGTGCTCCAAGCCCCATCCAACCTGGACTGGAACATGTCCAGGGATGGGGCAGCCACAGCTTCTCTGGGCACCATGTGCCAGGGCCTCACTGGCTTCCCAGGGAAGAATTTAATTCCAATATCCATCTAACCCTGCCCTCTGGCAGTGGGAAGCCATTTCCCTTTTCCTGTCACTCCAGACCCCTGTCCCCAGTCCCCCCCCAGCTCTCCTGGAGCTCCTTTATGCCCTGCAAGGGGCTCTGAGCTCTCCTTGCATCCTTCTCCTCTCCTGGTGAGCACCCCCAGCTCTCCCAGCCTGGCCCCAGAGCAGAGGGGCTCCAGCCCTGGAGCATCTCCACAGCCTCCTCTGGACTCTCTGCAGCAGCTCCAGGCCCCTCTGATGTTGCAGACCCCACACTGGGAAGCAGCACTGCAGGCTGGGTTCACCAGAGTAGAGTAGAGGGGGAAAATCACCTTCCTTGACCAGCTGGGCTCACTGTTTCTGAAATATCCAGTCTTTTGCCTTTCATGGTGCCCCTCCATCAACCCTCTGATGGTTCATGCTCCCACCACGTGGCACAGGGAGCACAGCCACCACACACTGCTGGTGGCACTGAGCACAGCAGCAGAATCCTCTCAGGGGACTGAGAGGTGTTTTGTATCCCAAAGGATCCCCTTCTGTTTGCTTATCCCCACATTAGCTTACAACTGAAGAGCCCATCTACTCTGCATTTTCACCTTTTTTTGTTCTATCCAGAGCTCCTTTTCAGCTTCCCCCTCTTATTAATAACTGTGGTTTAGGGTGTTCAGCTTCTTAATTTTTTTTTTTTAAGTACAAAGCAAAGTCCCTAAAACTCTTTTTGGTCCCTGTCCTGCTCATGGGATGCAGCCATGCCTGGTTCTGCCAGGACTTCTGTCCAGACACACTTTGCACATGACATTCATACTCCAGCCTTCCCAAACTGCCTTCTGAGTTCAGTCTTGTCTTTTTAATTCTTATATGGGAGAGATTTCCATCCTCAGAAATGGGAACCAAAGGGAAAGTAACGAATTTAGAATTAATAATTAAAAAATCAATTAATTTCTGAAAAGTTGTTCTGAAAATCTGCTGAATCCTGCTCTCCCTGCCAGCTCCCAACATGAATTGTGTGTTAGTCCCCCTATTTTAGAAGGAATGGACAACATTAGGACTATTTATGATGCCCATCTTGGAGTCTGTGCAACACTGGAATATGACAAAGTGATCACCGGTGTTTCAAAGACAGTTCTGTGGTTAAAGGCAATATGGGCAAGGTGAGTTACTCATTCCCCTGCTCCCCAGAAGGCATCCCAAGAGAATGCTGACTCCAGCTCAGAAACACCTTCATCCAACCCATGAATTTTTCTGCTGGCTGAGTGCACAGAATCCAGTGTGTCTCTGTGCCTGTTCCCTGCTCTCAAGCCCAGTCTGTGCTGTTGGCTCTTGGTCTCTCTGCTGTAGCACAAGCACACCCTAAAGTTTGGTGTGGGACACGAGAGGATCACCCGAGGACATGGGAATGCAGCCCTGCAGGGCTGGAATGGGAATGGGGGCTGGAATAAGTAATAAAAAAGTGGAAATGACAGTTCCTTACACTGCTGCTGCTTCTGAACTCCCTGGGCATCACAGCCCCTGACAGGAGTTTGTACTGTGCTTTTATCCCCAGAGTCTGTCCCAGAACAAGAAAGAAGAATATTGTCCCCAGCTTCATCCTCACAGCTGGAAACTGCTATTTTCAGCATCTGTCCTGATAAACACACACCCCTGAGCTGGGGAAAGAGACCAGGCAAGGGGAAACCTGAGGAGGGTCCATTTTTAATAAGCGTTTATTTATAAACTGACACTTTACAATTGTTTAAGTGCTTACAGGCATCTCCAGGATCTGTGGTGAAGGTTTACTGTGAGATGCCAAACAGGGAGAAAATGAGCAGAATACATTGAGGCAAAATGGTTTTGATCAAATGTCATGAAAAAAATTTGTCTCTTTTATGATGAGTTTCATGGTATAGGATTCAGTCATTTTTCTTAGAGCCTCAGGTCATTGAGTGATAGGATTATAAATAACTTTTTATTTCTTCCAAGGCAAATTTTCAGGTTTGTCAAGCTCTGTTGACTTTTAAGAAAAGGACCAACTTTTTCAAGAAAAAAATCAGTGGCAAATTCAAACCACCTTAGGTAGAAACCTTAAAAAAATCACAAGCTTTTTTTTTTTTTTTTTAGGTAATCCTGTGGTTTCTGACAGCTTACCTGGTGGTTTTTGAATGCTTGGAGTTCAAAGTGCTGCTGCAATGAATTTTAAAATAGAGACTTTAAGCTTGATAGAACAGTAGTGCACCGTAATGTAACAGGAAATAGGAAAAGGGGCTTAAAAGTCTCTTTACACGCTCCAGGAACAGACAATGGTAACACACAGGGCAAACCCAAGGCTGGCAGCTCAGTTAAGTGATCCTGGGCCAATTTCAGATTTCTGCAGCTCTGACCCAGCTGTAGCCCCAAGGCAGCACTGAGAAACCACACGAGAGAAACGGAGCGCGGAGCTGGAGCCGAAACTCAGCCAAGCATGAAACCAGTTTGTGGCAGAACTGAGCAGAGCATCCACCTCATCTTCTGCACCCCAAACCCTGCAGGATTTGTCCCGAGCGGCTGCTGGCTCCTGGCAGGACCCCCCCAACATCCCTGAGCCAGATGGAAATCCAGACTCATCTCACAGCATTTGGGCTCACAAGACTTCTTGCCCCTCGCTAGAGAGAGCACCAGGAATGAGTTTTTAGAACCCTTCAGGGCTAGGGGGTCCCAAAGCCCTACCTTGGCCGGACGCTCTGCTGGTCCTGCGTGGTGGCAGCGCCTCCTCTCCCTCACTTGTCCTTCAGCGTGGCCATGCCCAGCGCCTCGGAGCTGTAGTCGTACTGGTTGCTGGAGGACATGGAGCGGCCCCAGGAGCACTGCAGGTTGGAGCCCCTCTTGCGGAAGGAGGACGTGAACCTGTAGAAGTTGCGGTGCCTGTTGCGCAGGTACTCCCGGTAGTTTTTGGTGAGCAGGGTGTAGAGGAAGGGGTTGATGCAGCTGTTGCTGTAGGTCAGGCAGGTCACCAGGTAGTTAATGCACTTTTGGGTTTGGGTGGTGAGCTGCAGGGAGCTGCTGTAGAGGCGCACCAGCTGCCAGATCCAAAAGGGCAGGAAGCAGGCCCAGAAGACCAGCACGATGCTGAAAATCATGATGAGGACCTTCTGCCGGGGGGATCTTTTGCTCTTCTCCTTGTGGGGGGGGTTCCTCTGGGACTCCAGGTAGGTCCTGGCCAGGCGCGTGTAGAGGAAGCCGATGATGATGCCCGGGGCCATGATGCTGGTGCTGAAGAGCACGGTCAGGTAGGTCCGGTAGGCGTCCACGCTCCAGGTGGGCGCACACATCCTCTTCACCTTGCCCTCCGCCTTGCCCCCCTCGGTCAGCGTGACCATCAGCATCATGGGCAGCGTGAGCAGCAGCGACACCGACCAGACAGCTCCCGCCGTGACCTTCCGGTAGCCCCGCGACCGCTTCAGGGTGTCCAGGGGCCGGGTGACGGCCAGGTAGCGCTCGGTGCACATGAGGGTGAGGGTGAAGATGCTGGCGTGCATGGTGAGCAGGTCCAGGCTGAGCAGGATGCGGCACCCCAGGTCCCCGAAGTACCAGTCCTGGGCCAGGTAGGTGCAGACGATGAAGGGGATGGTGGAGAGGTAGAGCAGGTCGGCCAGGGCCAGGCTGACGATGGAGCTGTACATGGGGGCGGCGCAGCGCGCCGAGTGGCACATCACCACCAGCGTGTAGACATTGCCGGCCACCCCGGCCACGTACATCACCGACAGCACCGTCCCGAAGGCCGAGGGGATGAGCAGGGGGCCGCCCGTGGGGGCACCCCCGCCGCCCACCGCCGCCGCCGTCCCGTTGTCCCCCGCCGCCGCCGTCCCGTTGGGCTCCATGGGCGGCGG
>WBNO01031671.1:0-35468 GCA_013400575.1 Peucedramus taeniatus | reverse complement strand
GCCGGGAACGGGGCTCTGCCCTCTGGGAACGGGGCTCCCTCAGACAGGAATGGGGCTCTGCCCTCTGGGAACGGGGCTCCCTCAGACAGGAATGGGGCTCCCTCAGCCGGGAACGGGGCTCTGCCCTATGGGAACGGGGCTCTCCCAGCCGGGAACGGGGCTCTGCCCTCTGGGAACGGGGCTCCCTCAGCCAGGAACGGGGCTCTTCCCGCCGGGAACGGGGCTCCCACAGGCAGGAGCGGGACTCTGCCCTCTGGGAACGGCGCTGCCTCAGCCGGGAACGGGGCTCCCTGCGGCAGGAACGGGACTCTGCCCTCTGGGAACGGCGCTGCCTCAGCCGGGAACGGGGCTCCCTCAGCCGGGAACGGGGCTCTCCCCGCCGGGAACGGGGCTCTCCTCGCCGGGAACGGGACTCCCCGAGACGAAAGCGGGGCTCTCCGAGCTGGGAATGACGCTCTCGGAGCAGGGAACGGGGCTCCCCGAGCCGGGAGTTTGTCCCGAGCGCCCCGCGCCCCCCGCGGAACGAGCCCCGCCGGGCAGCGTCAGCCTGCGGGAGCTGCCTAAAAAGTTTTCCCGGCCACTCCGCTGGAATTTGGCGCTTCCCTCCTGCGGTGGCACCGCTGGCGATGGGGCTCGGCGCTGTGCTTCAGGTCATCAGGCAAAGAGGCGTCAGTGGCCGACAGGGAGAGCCAGAGGCAGCCGCGCTCCGCAGGTGCCCCGCGCAAAGCGATCCAGATGCGCTCGGAGAGAGGCTGAGGTGGAGGTGGATAGCGAACCCGGGCTGAAACAGCCTCCTTTCTCCCTGGAAATAGCTCGTATTTCGAATTTTACCCTGAAAAGCACGACAGTGCTGTCATAAGATTTAAAATTCGAGCTTTAGTGGTGGCTGGTTCTCTGTGAAGAGGGGGAGGCAGGGAGTGGGATGAATATGAGGTTCACAGAGACAACTTTTCCCCTTAGGCAAGAAGTCTGGGGACAGCTGCAAAATCAATAAGCACCTTACATTTCCATCTTATTTTAGAGAAAGCAGAGATAATGCAGTCCATACTTAAAGAACAATTTTCCAAGGGTACCAGAATGCTGTATTCCCTCAGCTACCATTGATTTCCAATAGGAATTAACTGGCTTTTATGCCTTCAGACATTTCTGTTTAAAACAGAGTGCTAAAATGACCGATGTATATTCATTTGCTTGTTTTAATCCCTCCTGAAAGTGCTTTTGTGCAAACTGTTGTCTAATTCTCCGTGCCATGCTATGAAGCGGTGAAAGCCTTGTTGACTTGTAGGAGCAGGATTCAGCCCTATAAAAATATTGTCTTGAGTACCTGATTGTAATCTGCTGTGAGGTGAACACACACACAAATCCAACCCTTCTTTCCTTCCTGGTGCTGCTCCTCAGCGTTCGTGTCTCTCTCCAACGTGCTCCAAACGCTCAAAGCTATATTCAATAAAGGGCTGGCTCAAACATGGTTTGCATACTGGTGAGGGAGAAGAAACTAAATTGAATTATTTTCAGGCAGGGGGTTACTCTATCAGATTCAGCCATCACACTGACAAAGCTCAGGTCCAAGCACTGCAGTGGAATTTGCTTTTCTCTGGAAGTTTGGACTCGTCCGGTGCCAGCGCCCTCGGCAGCCCCGCATTCCTCTGCGGCAGCTGGACACAGCAGCTGGGAATGCAGCACATGCTTCACCAGGGCCAAATCCTGCTTGCATGGCAGTCAAGGGGATTGACTGCCACAGACTGCAAGACAGATCAATTTTTGGCGTAAATAGATCATCTCTGAGAATTAGGTTGCATGCAACTTTTGCAGTCCTGTCGCCTTTTGTTTTGAAGTTGTTCTCTCTCTGCTTTTTATCTGTCTTCATCTAGTGGCCAGGAGAGAGGGGAAAAAAGAGACCAGAACAGATATTTTGTTTTCTGCTGTGTTACCTGATTTGTTTTGGGTGATCACACGAGGTGTTAGAGGTAAGCAGAGTAATATGTTCTTCTAGACAGAGAATTACTTCATCTCTTTAGTAAATACCTAATTTCAACTTTCCGGTTTTCTCTCCAGCACAAGAATGTTTAATTAAGCAACACCAGGCATCAGTGAGCCTGAGAGATACTTGTTTTCATGAACATGTAGGATACACACATATATCCATGGGAACTTAGTCCTGGTAAACTCTTCAGAAATAGTTTGTTGCTTGAAGTTGCTCTGCAGCACAGCAAAAGCTGTTCTCTGAACAAAAGGCACTTCTGCTCTCAGCACGCACTGAGCCTCTTCTGCACACCCACAGGCATTAACAGAGCATTTCATACTGGGTGGAACTGGGCCTGGAGCGTGTGAGAACCATGATCAATCAGAATTAAAAGGGGGACGATGCAGGAGTCTGGAATACTGATGTTTCCCATTTGTCTGTGTACACAAGGAACACATCTTTCAGCAGGGTGGGTGACAAGTTACCAGAAGTGGTGGTGAATTTTCCATTTTTCCAGCTGTCTAAGTAAGGACTGCAAGTGCTTTTTTGGAAGATGAATTTTAATCAAACAGGAATAGGGAGCTCAGTGTATAATTACTGTCAGAGTAAATCCTCAGGGACTTGCACACAAAGCCAAGTCATCAAGGATCAAATTGTCTAATGAACCTCAAGATCTATTATTCCGTATGTGGTTTTCTTGAAATATTCTAAAAAGTATTAGTATGAAAATGATAAATAACACAGAAGCATAGACTCACGGAATCACAGAATGGTTTAGGTTGGAAGGGATCTTAAAGATCATTTCATTCCACCCCCTGCCGTGGGCAGGGACACCTTCCACCACCCCGGGTTGCTCCAAGTCTCATTCAGCCTGGCCTTGGGCACTTCCAGGGATGGGGCAGCCACAGCTGCTGTGGACAATACCTTGCACATGTACTTCAGGTGCAAAATTTCCCCTCTGGAGCCACGTATGGTTCATGCTGAGCATTCCCAGTCATCTTAAAATATAGCTCCATGTGGCATTTTATTCTGTGCTTTGAACAGAACTTTTTTCAGGTGCTCAGCACTTAATTTTAGAACTTCCTAAGAAATTTTTCTTCTTGTTAGGAAGCAGACAGTAGCAGTCTACATGGTGAGGGCTGTTTGAGCAGCCATGTCCAATTTTTTTCTTATAAAGCCCTCAATATTCTCTGTGAATAACTGGCACTCCTTTGTTTGGCTGTGAAGGTCATGGTATATATGGTGGGCAGCTGAAGGCTGTTGCCTTGGCAAATTGAAAAGCAGCTCTCCTTGCTCCATTCAGCTGTGACAGGATCCAAACTAAGCGTTGTCTGGGCAAATGAGTGTTTGGAAGCAGAAGCTCCCTGTTAGGCACCATCTTTGTACATGTTGTCCTCCTAAAGTACCTTCTGGGTGGAATTTTACTGTTGAGAGTGAATTTTGAGGTCAGGATAGGGAGCATTGAAATGCTGCATCTGTGTCCTGGATGAGAGCTTTGGGTAGAGGTGCTGTGGATGACAGGTCCAGGCTTTGGCTGAGTTTGATTTTAGTTGTACAAGTTCGGCCTGGCCAGGTGGGCACTGATGTTTCTCATGATACTCTTGTGCCCAGTCACCACATGGATGATCCTCTTCCCATCAGAAATGCAGGAAGTGAAAAGACTTAACTGATCACTTACCAAAGTATCAGGAAAGTATTTTGCTTTGGCCAAGTTCAGAGGGGTTCTGACAGGGTATCTGAGTGAGGAGGGCAGAGGGAGGGATGTCTCTGGAGAAGCCCAGGGCTGAGGTTTGTTAGATCCCAAGCATGTGCTGTCAGATGAGATCTGTACATTCATTTCTTAATCCTAAACTCAGAGGCTCAGTTATCATCTGGCACTGCAGAGCCTGTCAGTGGAATGCAACGTTGCAGGGGAAGGGGACGACAAAGAGGAATTGAAAGCAACTGCAGCTCAGTGTCCCATGGGATGGCCAGACTGATTTGGCTGCATTGCTGACTCAATAACCTTTCCTCAGGTTACCACCCCCTGGTGTAAAATCCCTGCAGCTTGGCCAGTGAATCTCATCAGAGCAATGTTTATGCTCTGCAATATGCACAGGGCCTTGCTGCTCTCTGAAATTGTTTCTGAGCCACTCATCCCTCAGGTGCAGGGGATTTTCTGAGAGCATGGAATGTGCACACTGATTGCAGCAGAGTCACTCCTGAGCTGCACAGATATAAGGAAGAGTAAATTTGATCCCCAACTTCTGAATGTGTTAACATCTATGTTTACATATGTCCTACAGAGTTGAATATGCCCTTAAATTTAAATTTACAGGTATGCTTTATTTCAAAGTTAGAGCTTTCTCCCCTCACTCAGAGGTTTGAGATACAAGTGTCCTAGCTCTGGAGGAGCCACAGGAGAGAACCCTCTCTAAGATCCCTAAAGAGGAGAACTGTAACAGGTTTCAGTCAGCATTATTTCAGGAATGTAGTTGAATGGGTTTTAAAAACCCTCCCAGATAAAAAGAACATAGGAGGGACTTGTTCTTGTTCTTTTAATCACAGCACTCCTGAGCAAGGGCTCCTGATGCCCTGTGAGGACAGCAGAGTCCCTGCCAGGGTAAGGTCTGAGGTGCCACATGGATTTGTGCCCTCAGGGGATCTGGCTGGTGGTGGCTGCTCCCTTTGGAGGCAGCTTCAGGCCAATTATAGGAAAGTGTTCCCAGGGTCACTGAATCCAATTTTCTGTCATTTCAAGCATCTTGTGACAGATATGAGCCCAGAAAATCTGCTCCTCACCTCTCGTGCATCCAAAGCCATCAAACACCTCTGGGGTGCTGCAATAAGCCTGAGACCTTCAGTACTGAAGATAACACCTAGCAGAGAACACATTGGCCACGGGAAAAGGTGAGGAGATCAAAAGTTTTGTCCTTGCTTTTTGCAGAAGATAAAGAGTGTAAATTGTGGGCTGTTACTGTGACTTTCAGCTGCTCTGGATTTTTAGGATCTTCTCCCTGTGTTAAAGCGTTTGAGATCATTTTACAATGGAAAAAAATACATATTAATAACCCCAAGTCATTTCCTGCAGAAACTCAAACCACTACCATTACACTTAGATCTGAATTCTTTCTCCTCCCCTGAAAGACACAACTGTACTCTGAAAAAAGAAAAAATCCTCTTCCTTTACCATGTGAGTGCAAAGGAGGCTGTCTTGGCTCCAGGGAGGTTTTTATTGTTACACAATACAGCATCTGCCCAGACTGGGCACTGCAGTGATGGTGCCCAAGAGCTGGCAGAGATGTGGCCTGCAGAGCACAGGGTAGGGCTGGGGGGAGCAGCAGGTTTGATTTGGCACCCTGAGTTACCTTTTGTCTTGCTGAAGGAGCTCTGGGAGCTCAGTGCAGTGTTGCTCTTGGTACTTGATTTATTTTTGTTCAAGGTGGGAAGGCTATTATTCCTCTTAAATGGCCTTTTCTACTCATGGAAAAATTAGAGACTTTGTATCTGCAGATTTCTCCCTCAAAGAGAGTTTGGCTCTTCCCACAGGCTAAACTCCATTTGGAGTGTGCAAATCCTACAGCACGCCCTCATCTCCAAAACACAGCCTGTTGTTAATAAAGAGCTTAAGATGCTGGATAGTCTCTCTTTTTTCCTGACTTATGATATTTCTTGGTCCACACCAAGCAACTGCCTTCAGGTGAGGAATCTGCATTTCATGGGAGCTGGGAGAGGCACTGCTGGGGATCTGCAAAGATCCAGCCTGGTGGAGAGGGAAAATCCTGCACTGTTTTGGAGGAACAGTTAGAAGAATGGATGTTGCTTCATATTGGTTTATGGGAATTCTATAAAAACTCTTGACAGATGTAAGGAAAGGATGGAAGCCCAAGGAATCTCCTTTTGCCAAAGAAACAATTCCTGGTCAAGCCTCATGCTTGGTGTCTGGGTCAGAGCTCACCTGAGTCAGTGTGAGCTTTTCCTGGATTTCAGTGAGTTTTGGAGAAAGCCATTGATTAAAAACCAAACAAGGACAGAGCTGGGTCCGGCTTTGGGGATGTTTGAGCTGAGTGGTGGTTCTGGCTTGGAGGCTGGCAACACAACATCCTTTTAAAGGCAGACTATTGAAACTCCTCCAGCAGCAGCCATGCTCAGAGCATGGCAAAGCAGGGCTGAGAGCTCTCCAGGAGTGCTTTGACTCCTGGCACAGCTCTTGGGCTGAGGGTGACAGCTCTGTGTGTGCCTCAGAGCCTCTGCTTAGTCACTTCTCTCCTCATATTTCCCTTACAGTTTCTTCTTCCTGAAGGCCTCAGAGAGGCTCCTGGTGCAGGTGTGTGTGTTATCCAGAAAAGGAGACTCTGCTGCAACCCAGCAGCACAGGGCAGGGGATCTCACTGCTACCAATTTTATCTGTAAGCTCACTCTTGTCTCCACATTCTAGTGCCCCTGGGGAAGCTGGGAACCATTTGTTATATTTTCATTCTAATGTTTCTCTGGCTTAATTATGTCAGGATGTGTGTCAGAGTCTATCAGTGTCAGATGCTGCTGCTGAAGGGAGATTTCAGGCAGTGAAACTCCAGCTGTGTGGGTACCTCTGTCAGCTTTAGTGACAGCAGCGAAATCCTCCTGATGTTTTCCATTGCCTTTGGATCAGACTTTGCCTCTCCAGATCTGTACTAAACTTGGTTATAAAAGCCTTGAAATGGAGCAGAAGGTTTGCTCCATGTGCTCTACTTCCAGCCCAAAATTCTCTTCAGAAGAGCATTGTCCCAGGGCTCTGCAGGGCTGTGCTGCTGGAGCCCCACGAGCTGCTGGCCAGGCTCTTTGGGCACAGGGGTTTGCTGGGTTTTCTTTGTCTGGAGAAGCCACATGGTGCCTTGGCTGTGTCACCAGCTGTCCCCAGGGACTCCCTCCTGCACATCACTGTGCCATATCCTCACCACGAGTGATAAACAGAAGTACTGGAGAGAACAGTGATAAAAGAAACACAGGGATTTGTTTGTTTCTTGGAGGGGGTTTTGGACTAATTTTTTTTAGTTCATGGCTACTTGTAGGCAATCAGAAAATCAATATTCATAAATTCGAAGCCTTAAGAACTAAGCATTAGAAACACAGCTTTTCCCCTGCAGGCTGCAGAGAGCCAGGTACATTGGCAATTCTTTGCTAATAAACTTGGGACTAGATCAGCATATATATATAAAAACTCAAATACTTTTATTACTGAAGACAGCCCAGAGCTTAGGCCCCTACAGTTTGCCTAGAAAATTGAATATTTGATCCTCCCCCACTAATAGTATGTTTTTCTTGTCTCCTGGCAGTCGGCACAAAAGCTCTGAAGTATGTGACATATGACAAGGAGAACACCAAAATCTGCTGTGCCATATGATCAGCTCACATTGCAGTGGGCATGTTCCTGGCTCCACAAAGCTTCACAGCCATCACACTTTTCCCTGCTTCCTGCTGGGAATTTGTGCCTTTGCTTTAAGTGTCTGCAGTAAGTCACAAGTATTTCCTCCCAAAGCATGCAATGTTAATGCTTCATTTAAATCTAAAATACACCTGGGATTGGGGAGAGGGGTCTGGTGGTCCTGGGCACTCCTGTTGTTGAGACAGGTCCAGGAGAGACACTTGGTTGATGCACCCTTCTCCAGGAGTGGGTTTGGTGTAAGGAACACAACTCTGAGGGTGAGCTGGGATTTGCAGAGCCCAATGAACTTTGAACACAGCTGTGCCAAGAGATGTGAATGCCCCTTTTTCCCATTTGGGTGAGGGGTACAGTGCCAGTGTGAGCTCTATAAAGAGCTGTCCAAGCTCCTGTCATCCTCCCATTAGTAAATTTGCTGCTGCCTGTGCTGGTCAGTGCTGGGTCAGTAATGACGGTCAGTGCCACTCTGGCCGTGGTGACACGGGGATGTGCAGCTGCTCTGGACAGACACAGTCAAATGGTTCTTTGGAGCAATAACTGACACCAGCCACTTCAGCCAGCTCTGCAAGATCAAGAGCAAGGCGTGACAAAAAGAGAGGCCAGATGATACAAGCACAGTTGTTTATAAACCTTTATTATTCGCCGTGAGCAATCAGCCAATCTTCAACTACAAACTGCTTCCGTCAAAGCTCAGCGTTATTAAAAGAGGGGATTTATCTTCAGCAGGATTTTCCTGCACTGGAATCAAGGGGAGAAATGAAAGATAAACATCACTCTGACAGGCAGAGTCCAGGGAGGGCAGTCTGGTCAGTGCAGCTGAATAGCTGCAGGCTCTTTGTCCCTGTTTGTGGGGAGCAGAGGGATCCGGATGCAGCAGAGAGGAAGCTCTGCGTGGGGAGTCACTGAATACAAGAAAATGCCACATCTCGGGGGTGTTTTTGTCAGGCTGACAAATGCAGCCTTTCTGCCCTCATGAACCGCAGCTGCAGGATGCTCTGTGGCTCCTGTACCCTCCTCCTGCCAGTGAGCTGCAAACTCACAGCCCACAGTGGGGAGGGAGAGCAGGATGTGCATTTTTGGTCTAAACTGCAGAAATCTGTGTTTGCAGCTTCTGGGCAGAGACACAGCGAGTGCATTCATCTTTTTAAGAGATACACCTAAGCTTGGTAGCAGTAATGTTGCTTAGCCCTGTCAAGTGTTGCAGGAGAGTTCCTGTACTCAGAGCTACAGTTAGAAATAGAAATATCTCTAAGTTTGTAAAAACAGGGCCAGGAGCGGGTGTGTGTGAGGTGTGGGACCTTGGAAATAAAAGATGAGAGGTGGTGTTGGAGTAAGGAATTGGACCTGACAGGTTTTCATCACAGCCACCAATTAGGGGGTGGATTTTTCTGCTGAAGTGCAGAAAAGGGGCTGGGATTCCTGTGCCTTCCTCAGAGCAGAGAGGGTGGATGTGTGGGGACACAGCTGCCAACCAGCAGTTGTACCTGTCAGCCTCAGGGGAGATTTGACTGCTGAGAAAGAGCACACATTGTACCCCAAAGAGCGTGGATGTGAGATAGGTAAAAGAGAGGTTCTCTGATAGGGGGTATAATCAGGGCCTTTTCCTGTTTCCCTTTTCCCTTCCCTTCCCTTCCCTTTTGTGAGCTGTGGGCTGAAGCATCTTTCCCAAGTGGGAGAAACAACAGAAAATATGTTGTGTTTTCACTTTTCTCTGTTCCCCTCACCCCTTCCTAACCTGCTCAGAAACATCTCCCCATTGGGAGCATGGAGGTGAAAAAAGGTGGGAGAGTTTCTGACAGCCCTGCTGGGATTCAGGGGGGCTCCCAGGACTTCTCTTACATGTTGGTAAAACATTGACTGCAGGCACTGATTGTTACCTCCTGATTCTCCCAGTCTTCCTGTTGCCAGTGGCTCTGGGGTTGTTCTCTGCACTGACACTTTGAATGAACTCACCACTGCAGGGAAGGAGACTGCAGGAATATTTGTCTCCCAGAAATGTTTACTCATGTCTGGCAGTTGTGGTGGCACTTGAGTTGAAAGTGTCACCTCTGCTCAGTCCTTGAGGTGCCACAGCTCTGCTGCCCAGCTGAGATCCAAACACATCTCCAGAACCTCACACATCAATTCTGTGTGAAAGAAGCAAGTAGTGTGACAGAGGCATTTCATGGTGAAGGGAAAAAAACCTCTTCCAATCCCTGTGATGGTGCTCAGAGAGGCAATTCCATCACTCCTAGGAAGATGCCAGTGCAAAGGTCTGTCCAAGCTGCTTCATAGAAGGGTTGGAGAATGGCAGCAGCACATAAATTCTTCATTGGAATGCTAGAAAACCTCAGAATTCTTGATTTAGATCAAATTCCACTTTGAAAAGAGGATTTAGGCATTTTTAAAATGTTACTCTCTGTGTTATGTGCTGTTTTCTCTTCCAAGAGAAGCTGTCTGCTCTGCATTATGTAGTAGGCTCTTGAAAGCATAACTAGTTATGTAATTATTAGAATTATATTTGCATTCCCAACTAGGCTGTGTATAACTAGTATGGTAATATATGCTAATTAAATACCAATTAATAATTTTAAAAAATGAGATCTGACTCTATACAGCTATCACAGATGTAGTAAATACTCATTGCTTATGAAGAACAAATCAGGTGTGTTTTAATATGCAGCTCTAGTCCTATATAAACACATTGTGCCAATTATTTGGAACAGATTTAATGTGCTTTTTATTCATATTGCACAGCTACTGCTGACTGAGTGACAATCACTGTAATGTATTTAATGTATTTGACTGCTTTTATATTAGTTCACATTAATGCTTCCAGCCTTTCACATTGGGATGAGTAGTGTTCCAACCATCAGAAAATGGCCACATTTAATAAGTTTTACCCTGTGAGGTAAAGGGGTTTCCTCATCCTTAATCCAGCCAGGCAATCCAGGTAGGCTGATGAAAAATTTGTGTCTTTGTATAGTTTGAGGCTGTTTGGCTGTGGCAGGATATCCTCCACTTCTTTATCTGCAGGCTTCAGGAACTCTGTGGAAGAGAATTGATGTCCCCATCAAGCTGAGATGCCTCTGATTTAAGAAACATCCAGAGTTTCTGCTGCCTGAGGGGAACAGGATTTTGTGAACTCAGTCTCTGGTATGAATTCCTGCTGCAAGCTTAGAGTCATGCTATACACCTGGGGGGGATAAGCTCAAGCTAAATTAGCTGAACATGATGTCTGCTGCCTGCTGTACCCTGGGAATGAGCCAAGGGAAAGGCTGGCAGGGTGCAGCCAAGCAGGGCACAGAGACCAAGGAGTCCCTGGGCACCCTGGCTGGGAGAGCCTTGTGCAGCAGTGGCTGTGCTTGCTGANGACCAAGGAGTCCCTGGGCACCCTGGGGAGCTGGGAGCTCTCCCACCTGGCTGGGAGAGCTTTGTGCAGCAGTGGACACTCAACACTCCCCATGAGACCTGGGTTCTGGCTTGCAGGGGTATTTTCCAGGCTTTTGCCATGCTGGGAGTTTGAATTTGATTTTTTGATTGTGTTTTGCCTTGGAAGACATTTCCCTCATGAAAAAACCAAAACAGGGTGATTAAAGAGCCGCTTTGTCCAGGCAGGGTCTGGGCAGGATACCTGGTGATGTGGGAGGTGCATCCCTGTTCCTGCACCTCCCCACTCCTGCTGGGCTCTGTCACATCAGTCACCTCTGTCACACCCTCCAGGGAGGCTTTTCCTGCCCTGAGGCCAGGCCAGGACCAGGGCTGAGGCTTCCACCTGGGAATTTCCCCAAATGACCCCACCTGTCTGTCCAGGAGCATCTGCAGAACTCTGGGTGCTCCTCTGGTGTCCTCAGGGGCAGGGAGGGCAAAGCTGAGGGGACCAGGGCACATGGAGGAGAAGCAGGAGGAATGAGGAGATAATTAACAACTGGAATGCTGTGCAATTAGGAGTGGGGTACAAAGTCTGGGGTAGCATTAGTGCTTCCCCCAACAATTCCCAAAAAAAGGTCTGTGGCTCCTGAGGCACCTTCACCTCCAGCAGTGGAAATCTGTTTTACACAAATTCTGTGGGGTCCCAGGTCAGAGGTTTGGCAGTGACAGAATGAAGGCTTTGCCTGCAGCCTCTGTTGTGTGGATGAACATTTCTTCAGTACTTCTTTCATGTAGTTCAAGTAGTTTCTAAGCTCTGATGTATTTGCTGTCACTAGAAATGTCTCCCAACACCAAAGAGCCCAGAACTCAGCAGAACTTATGAAGAATACATACTTTTTTTTTTTTTTTCTGCCTTTTAAAAGTACCTGTAACTTCTTTTGGTTACTCAATGCATCACTTAGGGGTTCCAGCATCAAAATAGTTGGATTTTTCCTTCCGGCTCTTCTTCTTAGTTTGTTCCTCCTCACTTTTAGGAACCAGGCTCACTGATTTTCAGTCTTTAACTTCTGGAGCTGGTGGCACCTTAAACAGATTATATCAGCTCATTTGGTTTCATTTAGAAACCAATCAACCCAAATTATCTTCAGTGCCATGTAATGAAATGAAGTTCAAGCACTTTTCTCAAAGTGTTTTCCTGTGGCTCTTCTGTGAGCTCAAGCTGTGTTGCATTTACAGGACAATTTAGGTCTGAAGCTTACTTGAGACTTCATCAGCAAGGTAAGAGAGCATTAGTAATTATTCTAATTTTTCAACTCAAGATATTTGTTTAGCAGAAAGGCTCTGTGCTTCCTTGAAACTCACTACATCTTTTTTTTTCTTCTTTATTTCCTAATAACTAGGTATAGGAAAGCTACATATTCAGTTTGATGTCATTTGCTCTCTTGATCATGTTGTTTCTCAACAGAGAAATACAAATTTGCTATTCTAAGAGCAAAATTTTTTCCTGTATATCGACAAGAAAAATGCTATTTTACTAAAAGCTCAATTTAGATAGCTCTGGACAAAACCCAGTCTGGGTGGTGGAATCAGGAGCAGAAACATGTGTGCTCTTCATCTGAGTAATACACGTGCAAAAAAGATGGAGGTGTTAAAATCACTCGCTGCAGTAGGTGCCAAACATGATTCTGCATTCTCAGAAGGTTTTTGTTCCAGAGAGCTTCATCTGCCTGTTTGCACTCTGCCAGGCCCAGAAAGGGGTGGTGATGATGGCAGAAATAGATATTTACAGGTGTGGGGCAGGCAGGTGTGTCCCTGAGAGCAGCAGTGGGTGAGGCAAGGACAAACCTGGCACGTGCCAGCTCCTGGCACAAATCAATCCCTGCTGGTGCCTTCAGGGCAGCCTCTGTGTGGATTATTGGGGAATTGATGTGGAGCCTTTACCCTTTGACTGCCTTGCTGGCTTTGTACCCAGCTGTCTGGCTGAACTGAGCTAAATCCTGTCCCAGGAGTGCAGTGAGCATCAAACCAGTCCCCAGAGCACAGCAAAGCCCAGGCTAAAACACCAAAAGGAAAACTAATGGAGCTGGCCTGGGATAGAGCTCACCACAGAAACAATGCTGAAGCAAATTTCTGAGTATGGGGAAAGTAATGATGCTATTTCTTTTCAAAAGATAAATGGATGATGTTAAGTTTCATCACAGGCTTCTCTCATTAGGCTAAATTCACTCAGGAGTGCTTTTGTATTCAGAAGAACATTATGTGGAATAGAAAGTGCTCAGCCACAAAGCAAGCTATAAAAAGGTTAATGATTTAAAGCCAAAGTTACATATAAGCAGAGATAATGTTACAACTTGTGTTATTCAATTTTTCTGTGGCAGTGCACATCTGTTTCTTTCATTTCAATGCAGGTTTTGGTCTCTAGAAGTGCTCTGAGTCTGGGAGCAGGGTACTTGACTGTGCTTTTGTGCTGGGCACTTCAGAGGCCTGCAGCCTGGTACTAAGATTGAGGCATTTAAGGATTTACCTCCTCATTAAGGAATAATGAGCATCAATGGAATTAATGGGTACTTCTCAAACATTAAAAAAACCCCAAACAATCCTGATTCTGCCCTTTGCAGAAGTCTGTGTTCAAAACACTTCCCACTGCTTTTTAAGTTGCTGTGTCTCAAAGAAGATGATGACAACTTGGACAAGAAGCAAACCTACTCCTAATATCAGATATTAGGAAGAAATTCTTCCTTGACACAGGTTCCCAGAGCAGCTGTGGCTGCCCCTGGATCCCTGGCAGTGTCCAAGGCCAGGTTGGACAGGGCTTGGAGCAGCCTGGGATGGTGGAAGGTGTCCTTGCCCATGGCAGGGAGTGAAACAAAGTGGGCTTTAAGGTCCTTTCTAATGCAAACCATTCTGTGATCCTGCTGGTTGTTACAGCCTTCAGGCCTGATGGGCTGAGAGGAAGGAAAAATTAGAGAAAACTGCATTAATTCCATCCAGCAGCCTCACTCATAGGGGTTTTTATCATGTGCCGTTCGTATTGAGGGAAGAAGAAAGACTCAAGTGCCCCAGCTGTAAATAAACCCAACTTTGAGCTGGACATCAGCCTCCAAACATGCTCCTGTCACTCCATGGGAAATGAGTCCTGTGCTGAGCACGTCTCGTGCTGCCCATGGGGATGAGTTATTTCAGGAGAGCTGGTTCCACCAGCAGGACTCTGGTGCTCATTCAAGGCTCCCAAAAAGAGGTGGTGAGGTGGAGTTGGGTGATGGATGGGCCAAGGAACAAGGCTGGGGCTGCTCTGGGGTCAGGGGCTTTTTCTGGAGCAGGGAGGAAGAGTTTGCCCAGAATAAATTCAACACAGTGGAACAAAGTGTTCCCCAGAAATGTGTTCTACAGCCAGGACAGCAGCAGCCTTTCTGCCAACTGAGGGGCCTGCTGCAGGAACAGCAGGCAAGGGGATAAAATCATAGCCAAATTTGTGCTAAGCAGCCTGCTGGTGGGTGGCTGGATTGTGCAACGTTAGTGGTACTCAAAATCCATTATCTGCTGCAAAGAATCTCTGAATGAAGTGAATTGGTAGAGCAGATAGCTCTTGATTTTGTCATTTTCTCCCCTCCACTCCCTTCCAAAAGCTGTGCATTCAAACACCTCCATTCAAATTCTCTGAAGTTGAGAAGACCAGGAGGACAGAGCCTGTAATGAAACCTTCATCAAGAACCTGAGATCAGGGTTGGAAAATGAACTCTTGCATTGTCAGAAATTCTTGGATTTGTTGAAACTTGGTCCTGGAAGGGATAAGCCAGAAAGCAAGCCTGAGAAAAATAGGAAAAATACAGTATCCTTTCCCTTCAGCATGCACTTTTGTGAGTGTAGTCATTTCTGGGAGAGGTATCAAGAGTTCCAGCTGCTCTCAGCAATGCCAGGTGGAATGAGTGAATGGCAGAATCATCATCATGTAGAAATTGGTGTAGTTTTGCCTTGGAAAGAGTGACCATGGCTCAAGGGTTGTGCTCAACTGCATCTGTTGATTTTGCTGTGTACAAACAAGAATTGTGCCTGATTGCCTGGCTGGCAAATTAAGGAAATATGGCTGATTTTGTCTCATTGGTAGTAATTTTGGCCTCACAAGGTTGAATTTTAATATTAGTTAAGGTGCATTTAAGAACACATGTGTCTTTGTCCTTGTTACAGTCTTGTTCTAGGAACGAGGGAGGGCTGAGCTTGGGCTGCAGATGCCACAAAGGCATCAGAGCTGAAAGAGAAATGTTGTTGTTGCTTGTACCACCCTCTCTGGCTGACTGAGCCAGCACATTCTGGAGCCCACGAGAGGTGATGAACAGCAGCAGCTTGTGGAGATGTTTTGTGTTCTGGTGCTTTTCAAGGTACCTCATAGTTGGAAGCAGACTGCTCCCTTCAACAATCTCAGCAATGCAGCCCAGAGTGGAGCCACAGCCTCATTAACCAAGGGCAGGGATGATATCCAGCGTAAATGAACCCTCAGAGAACAGGGAAGGAGAAATTGCAGCCCAGGCCTGAATATTGTCTGTACTGCTGCTTCTGAGCATTAAGGAGTCCATGTGGACCAGAGGTGGTGCCAGTGCACTCAGCCCCTGACTTTTCCTTTTGGGGTTTGAAGCCACCTTGAAATTATGCTCCCAGCTGTGGAGAAGGGATGTTTACAGCTGGGGGATGTGTGTGATGCCATTGGGACAGCCTGTGGTTACAAGTTTTGATGTGGAGTTACAAGTTTTTGATGTCCTGGACTAACAGAAACCCTTTTTGCTCACGCCTTTGCTGTCCTGTTTCCTCCTGGCTGCGGTTGCCAGTGGAGGGGATCCCTTCCCAGGGTTTGTATTTATGTGACACAAGGCTTGGGGAGCAGCTCCCTACAGCAGTGCAGGTCTGCCCTGACCTGTGTCCATCCCCAGCATGACAGTGGTTGCAGAGCTGGTGGGACCTCCCAGAAGATGGGAAATGGTTCTGAAGCTGATATGGTGGCAGGAAATTGTGGGGGCCAGAGAACAAGCTGAGGAAGTTGTCGTGCTCCCCTGGAGGGCCAATTCCTGAGCCACGACCCTCTGGTTATGGTGAGTAAGATCACCCTCCCAATCCTTTGTTGTCTTATGTTAATCCCTTGTACCCCATTAGCCTGTCCCCTTTGCTCTGCCCCTGTGTCCTCTTCCCATTGGCCCTAGCATTTTGTCCCACCCCTCCCTATCCCCATATAAACCCCTGTTCCCACTGCCTCCCTGGTTCTTTTTGTCCCTGGACTCATTTGAGGTGGAAGTAATAAAGCTGTGCTTGGAACTCCTCATGAGGACCCTGTGTCCTTTCTTCATGTCGCCTGAAACCCCCTGAAGAAGAGCTGAAATCACTAGGGGAAGGTGAGGATGTGCCTGTGTCCCCAGGATGTTCTTTTAGGAACACTTCTTCAGGGAAGGTCACAGCACTCTTACCACCAGCCCACCGCAGCAGGAAATGGTTCTGAAGCTGATGTGGTGGTTAGGAAATGGTTCTGAAGCTGATTTGGTGGCAGCACATGAAATACCACTTGCTGAAATGCCAAATGCTGTGTCTGTTGCATTTTCAAACAGCAGAACAGGTGAATAAACCAGCACAGTGAAGCTGATTATGGTTCAATATAGATCAGAATAGGTCATTGTTCAATATAGATCAAAAGGCGTTGCCCGTGGTGCTCCTCAGGCACCATTGCTGGTCTCTGGTAGCCTTAACTGAGGAAGGAAGAGGCACTAATTACTCTGCAGACAGGTCTTCAGTGAAATGGATTTTAACTTTTGAAAATCAATCTGTAGAATCAATCTACAGTAAAGTCTTTTCCAGATTTAATATCACTTCAACCTCATTTGAGGACAAAATATTTACCTCTTTAACTGCTCAAACTCTTAAGGACAGACCTCCAGGGGACAGCAGAGAAGAGGAAGAACGTCTTTCTTTTCTTTATGTTTGAAGGGATAATCCTATCCTACTTCCTTGGCTCCTGACTCTCCAGAGTATATTCTGATTAAAAAGCTCAGCCTTGCAGATCTTTCCAGATTTGTACAGATCATTAGGAAGAACATTAACTGATGATTTTTTTATGCTTTGTGGGTTGCTGGAGTGATGTTTGCAAGCAGCTGTAGGCACAGAGGAGTTCATGGCAGTGTGAGAAGTGCCTCATCTCAATGTGCTGCTCTTGTGATACAAGAGCACGAGTGTTCTCCTTCTTCTTCTGCAGTGACATTCTTTATTTTTGCAGAACACAATGCTTAGAGAAAACAGTTTTTTCTCCAGGGCCATGTCACCAAAGGCCACACTGGAGCCTGTTGTTACCTTGCTATTGCTGCCTCACTGTGCAATATTTGTCCCCACAATGAAGGACTGCCAGGTGTTGTGTGATGCACAAAACCAGGACCTAAGAGCCTCTTTTGTACACATCTTGTTTCCATCCTGAAATGTAAAAGCAAGGAAAGCTTCCTAGCAACACCACTAGGGAAAAATTTGCTTTAGCACAGCTTTCCTGGGGGGCTGGCTACAAACTTCCAGCTTCTGGGTGGTGCAAAAAGCTTCATGCAAACACATTTGTAGTTGCAGTCCATGAGGATTCTGACAAAACTAAAGGTAGATCTCAAGCCAGATGTTCTGTCATATATTGTAAAAAGAGAGCAATAAAATGCAATTTGTGACATCACCCTTTGGAATTTTACCTTTCAAAACAAAGAACTTCACTCAGGTTTATCACATTGTTCCTGAAAGCAGAGAATCTGAACAATTTATTTAATTGAAATTTAAGTTTATGCCACTTCACATATTGGTAGACAAGTTGTGGGATTGGAACAGGGCCATGTGTTTGCACCAGCAGGAAATTAAAATTGCCAACTACAGGCTGATACTCTCTGCTGGTGACTCAAATTGTGGTGACAATTGAAACTGTGTTTCAGAAGCAAAATATTAGCACTGATTGTGATTTTCCCTGTCAGCAAAGGAGCGTGGCAGTTGCTGAGAAATGTGATCCATTAAGGTTATAGGTTCTTAGGATTTTTTTTGAGAAACACAATACAATTTTTTTTGTGGATAGAAGCCCATGTTAATTATTTTGAAGGTCTGCAGAGAGCTCTCCACTATTGTTATACACAGACAGAAGAGCTAGTACTCTACCTGGTCACCACCACTGATGCAGCTGAGAGTGTCATGATCTTAAATTTGCTTAGTTTTTTTGTGTTTTGTTTTTTTTTTTTTTTTTTTTTTTTTTTTTTTAATGCTCTAATCTTTCCGTCTGTGGGCAACTGTGTGTTTGCTGGGCTTGGAATTTAAACAGGTATTTTGGAACTGGATGGTTGGTGTTATGTTTCTGGACATCAGGGTCAAGAAAGAAATGTTACATGATCATCAAAGTGAGGGTTTTTGAGGGGAGGAGGCTGTGTTTTGATGGAACAGGAATGCTTATTTTTAATCTTTCACCTCTAGGAAATATCGCAGGAATTGGTGAAAACAACAAAGATTCGCTCAGTTTCTCATTTTACATACTTTTACATCTCGGTTTGAACAGACAGGTGTCTGCTAAGGAAGGCAGGAGCCTCCCTTGAAATGGAAAATATAAATCATCTCCCTCTGAATTATTATAATTTTGAAATTAAGGGGCTCTCAGGCAAGGATATGGAAATAGGAATACAGTTCTTTACTAGGAAAATTCAAAAATACAAATGTATAAAAAAAATGAGAAAACAAACCACTGCCAGAGTCAGAACAGGAGCTGACCCCCTGTGGGTCAGGGTGTTGCTCAGTCCCATTCCATGGTGGCTGCCCCTCCTGCAGTGCCCGGGGTGGCTCTGGTGGAGCAGGGATCCTGGAGAAGGGTGGAGTTTTCCTCTGCAGCTCCAGGGGTGCTGGAGATGGGCCTGGTCTCCTCTGGGAATGCAGTGGAGCAGAAAGCTGCTCCTCTGGGAATGCAGTGGGCAAAGGCTGCTGTGGTGTCCCAATCCTCAGATTGGATCCAGGTAGGAATGCTTGGCTCCTCCCCTGGGCAGAGCATCTCCCCATGGGATGATGGAATTTTATCAGCCCTGCAGGGACACTCAGTGGCCATGGACAGAAGAGATCTCCTGGAGGGAGGATTGGCTGTGGGAGAGATAAAGAAAAAACTGCCCAATGAACAGGAGATAACTGCCCCAGCTCTGACAGATGAGAACAGAATGCACATCCAACCATGTCTTGTAACCTGAAACATTTCATTGTGGCTGTAATGAGAGAATCAGAGAAAAGTCCCTGTCACCAACACATCACAGCAAGAGTGGGGTGCAGGATGGATGTGCTGAGGTTTGGTGGGGTTGCTGTGGTAGGAAACCTTCAGGGGGATAAAGAAGTCATGCCAGGAGCTCTCTGGCTGTACCAGGAATGAAGAGAGTGGGGGTGAGTTTGTCTGGCAGCTGGAAGAGCAGAGGATGTCAGGACCAGCCAAAAGTGAAAAACTCTTCCTGTGCCCTTGGCTGAAGGGGCCAAAGTTGTTCTGTGAGCCTGAGGGGTTTTATTTGGATATGCTGCAGCATGGAATTCCCTGTAGGAATAACTGAAGTGACACATGGAATCCTCACTCTTTATTCCAAGTGGGAATCCTACAAACATAACAAGTCTAATACACCAACACACTGATAATCTCTTAAATCCCATTCTCTCTCTGACCTCATGGACTATTTTTTATAAACATGTTCTTTTTTAAAAGCTGAAAGAGTCAAAATGACTCCTTGTGTTCCTGGGAAAGGGGTTAAATTGTCTCTGTAATGATCAGAAAAAGTGTGACTGAAGACAGAAATTATACTGCAACAACATTGGTTTTAATCAGATTTTTATTAAGTGGAGGAGCAGATTTAACAGTTTGGTTCTCATGAGAAATCTTATTTAGCTTATTTTCAATTCACACTTCAGACTTGCCTGGATTGGCCTTTTTTCTGTGTAGCAGCTTTTATCACAGTGACAGGATCAATAAGGGAAGGAAATTTGGTATATGCCATGGCTTGTCTGTGTGCATCAATGCCCAAAAGTAAAAAAAAAAACTGTCTAGAGATTTTTGCATTCTTGTTTCTAGATGACAGATTTGAAATCTTCTAAAAGTCACTTTAAAAATTCACCTTTAAAATTTCCTCTTTCTGTGAAGAAATGTTTCCTCAGAAAAATAAAAGTATTTTTGCAGGAACACAGATTTCTACCTGAGCTTTCCACAGGAATTCTACTGAGGAATTAGTTGGGACAAAATCATTTTCTTTTGGGGAAATTTCTTTATCACTATCAAGAAGTCATGATATTGAGACCAATAATTCAAAAGAAATCTCTCCTTAGGAAAACTTAAAGGAAAAAAAACAATATTTTAATCTGCTGCCTATCCAGGAGAACCAGAAGAAGTTGACTAAGTCTGAAAGTCTGTATTTTTGGCCAGTCCAAATTTAAAGGGGAAATTTCACCAGAAAAATGTGCAGCAGTGACATTTAGACTTTCCTTGTCAAAGGATGTATCAGAAATTGAAGGCAAATCCTGAGGATTGCCAGCAATATCTAATGGTGAGAGGCAGCTGCTTGCCTTTGCTAATCTTTACATTGTAGTAAATATTAACATACATCAAATATTAGTGAGTGTCTATGCTGTGTTTTCATTGGATACCATCAAGACAAGATCCTCTGTCTGGCCAGAGAAAGGAATTATAAATACCAAAGGAAATGAGCACATTTTTAGCTGAAATTCTGCTTTTCTGAGTGTTTTGAGGTCTGTGTACAGAGCCCATGGAATTTGCCATGGGGCCAGCTTTGCTTTTCACCCTGAGGACACCGTGGTGGCCTTCACCCACTGCAGGGCTCTGTCCCCTCCTCCTTTTGTTCCTGCACAGAGCAGGTTCTTTTGCTTTAAATTCAGCTGCTTTTCTCTCCTCCTCTGGTTTTGGACAGCTGTTTGGGGAGCAAAACATCTTTTAAAAATTAATCCCTCCTGGCAGGATCTTGCAGGGAAGCCAGCAGGAGTTACCTGGCTCAGCACTTGGCTCCTGTATTAAATTCACTCCAGAACTGGAGGAGAAATGCTCCATTCCTTTGTGCAGAAACCCCAAATTCTCTGGATGCTCTTGTGGTGCTTCTCTCCTGGGAAACTTCAGTTCAGGCTCTGTGGTCTAGGGTAGGACAGAGCCAAGCAGGATCACTGGAGGGTGGGAATGCACCTGTAAAGTGCCCTGAACTTTGCAAATTCCTCATCCAAGACAACTTTTTTTTTTTTTTTTTTTTTTTTTTTTTTTTTTTTTTTTTTTTTTGCAACAAGTCGTGATTCCCCTTAAATCCCCCTGTTGCTACTGACACTGATGCATATGATGGTTGCTGTATAAATGTTCATTTAATCATAATGAGTCAGCAAGCTCCCACATTTCCCTGGTGCCTGAGCAGCTTTCAGTGTAATTTTCAGTATAAAAATATCTACTAGAGGGTATGGAGAGGTATCAACAATTTTTTTTTTGTTCTTTTAAGTTTGCAGATGATCCAGCACAGTCTGTGTTTCACTGTTACTGACAGTCCCACTATGACTAAATACAAACTTAAATTTACAGCTGGAATGAAGGCATGAGGGATGGAGAGGAAAGATTTTCCAGTGAGAACTGTTGCTAAATAGAAATTTGTGTGTTCTGGAAGGAGCTCAGAGATTCTGATTCATAAAAAAGAAAAATTTCAAATAAATAAATAAGAAATTATAAAAGAATTTCCTCTGGCAGCAGATGCTCCCAGCTGCTGGCACGGGCAGGAAGCAGCACACCCAGGACAGATGACTTGTTGCCACAATTTTCACTTTCTCTGTCTGAAGCTAAACAGGCTTGCAGCCCAGAAGAAAAAGAACCAGAATGTACAATATCAAAGTGTTCTGACCATAAATTGTGAATCTCCTCCTTGAAATAAGGCATTCTCACAATGGCCAGAAAAAATGGTTCATTTTCATCTTTTCTCATAAGAAAATTAACTCCTTATGGTCATTTGCTCTGCACATTCCAGCCTTTCTGTCTGTTCCCCTGGTTATTTTGAGTACCTTGAGCAAATTCAGCTAAAGCAAAAAAGATTTCAGAAATTCAAGGTTTGTAAATATAAACAGCAGTTGAGGATTATAGGATCTGATTATAGGACCAATTATAGGATGGGTGGAGGGGGAAAAGGTGTGAGTCCAGGATTTCAGTACTCTTGCAGGTATCTACAATGGTTGGAGGTGTTATGAACTCCTCCAGCTGTGGGAGAACTTGAGGAGGAGTTTGCTGCAGCAGAAGACACAAAAGGGAGGGACTCATTCACTTTTGGATTCTCTGGCATAAGGAGAACCCTGATCCAGGAGCTGCAGGTCCAGTGCAAAAGAAAAACCCCAGCCCTGGAAGTGCTCAAGTTCACTTTGGATGGGGCTTGAAACAAACTGGTCCAGTGAAAGGTGTCCCTTCCAGCCCAAACCATTCTGTGATTTATAACTTTTGAAATACTTGTTTCCTCTAACAGTATAGATAATTTAAAAAGTTGTTGTATAGTTTTTTTTTTCTCTTGATTTTAGGACACTGCTCCCAGTGTCTGCCCAGCACAATAATTGCATTTCTTCCCATGCCGTTTTTTGGATCTCCTGTGTCAGCCTGCTCCAGAATTTGAAATCAGAGAAATGTAACCATGTACCTGTGATGAAGACTTGCTCCAGCTCCTGGTGGCACTCCAAACCATTCACCCACGTCCTTTCCTACAGCTCTGAGGATCTGCACTACAGAGATTCACAGGACAGTGCCAGCTTTTCCTGTCACTGATGAGAGCTGATTTGAGCCATGTTATCTCTCCCTGTAGCTTTCAATTCTTGCTCTGACTCTTGTATGTGAGGAAGGAAAAAGTCACTAGCGTGAAATCAATCAAGATTGAAAATTGGGACATCTTTTATTCATAAAGTTCATGTTTTTTTCTGGATTTGCTGCTGTAGGATCTTGAGGAAATCATAGCAGGCTGATGCTGCTCTTGTATCCATCAAGAGTGAAAAATCACCTCAAAGGGGGACCATCAGAAAAGGGCAGATGTGGGTTTGGGTAGTGTTGGCTCCTCACTGGCTTTTGTCTTCCTCACTCCAGGGCAGACCCTTCCCCATTTTAATTTTACAGGTGTGGGTAGGAAATATTTCCACTTTCTTTGTTTAAAACCTGCTGCCTTGTGGTTTCACTGGATGAATTGCAGGAAACAGTGAATGGCTGGGCAAGGTAGGGTTTTGTGGAAACCCACTTTTCCCACTGAGATGGAGTTACCCATCTATATCCTTCATCATGAGAGTACCCAGTTCTTCCTGGAAAAAGAAGTGCTTCGTGTCTTTTTAGCTCAGAAAAGAAAGTGAGGTTCATTCCAGGATATCTGAGCAGCCTGTTCTCTCTCTGAGAGGCATTTTCACATCTGGCTGGCTTTACCCTGCTGTCAGACTGTCCCAAAAGATCTGACTCTCATCACCTGCACAGCAATTTCTTCCCTGCAGGTGCTGGGTGGGCAGCAGCAGTCGGGGGTGGCTTCCTGCCCCTTCTGCTCAGGGCTCTATAATGGGATTTTCACAATCTGTTTCCTTTGGGAACATTGTGCCTTCCTGCAGGCATGCAGGCTTGTGAGATGTGGCATTCTCAGGTGCTGCATTTGCATTCTATAAAAACCATTTGAGTATTCTCTTACTGCCTTTGCAAAACACCCTCTGGTCAAAAGAAATGTGAATTTTATTCTGAACAGGAGAGAAGTGATTAGCAAAATTTATATTGGTGCTGGCTCACAAGCATGGAGCTCCATTTGCTCATCTTTTGAAGTCCAGTGACATTTCTGTGGTCTTCAGGGGAAAAACTGGGAAATTGGAATATTGTGGTGACATCAATATATCTTTTATTTCCTAATTGAGCTCTTAATCAAAGAAAAATGAGGATGTTTCAATTCACTTCTCACTCCCTCAACAAACAAGGATGCTAACTGCCAGAAAAATGTTGTAATGATTGTGTTGTGTGGGTCCTCTTAAAAGAGGCAAGTGTTTTAAATGGAATTATGGTAATGATGTGATCATTGTCTGGGCTGGCTTAATGAGTTTAACTGCTGCTGCAATGTTAAATGCTTTGCACTTAAGAAAAACACCTCCTGTTCCACTCCAAAAAGATCAGAAAAAGCTGCTGGAGCTTTTGCTGTGGTGTTGGATACATCACATGGGGCTCTGCACACTGCCAAAATAGCTGCTGGTGTGGACACTGTGGTGCTCTGTGGGTTTGGCAGCTCTGGTGCTTCAACATAAACACAGCAGTGGGCTCTCAGAGGATGTACTTTGAGTGGATTAATAAATGATGGGAATGTTTGACATAGCAGAGAGGGGGAGAAAGTGCCTGGAGAGTGCTTCATGTATGTGCAGGAAAAAGTGAGATGAGAAAAAGAGGGTTCTGTGTCAGTCTGACATAATTAATCTGGGAATTGGGGGGGTGGCAGGGACAAAAACGAGGTGCAAGGTGTCAGGAAGAAGAGAAAAGGTTCCATAAAGGCTCTGTTAAACCATCTCCAGCTGTGCCCCAAGGACACTTCCCTCAGTGGTGCTGCTTTGGCTCCTCTGGGCAGGGCTGCCCTGGCATTTGGAGCTCTGGGAATAAATTCCTGTCTCACCTGGTGTCCTGCAGAGGTCAGGGAGAGGCAAAAGGCAGGTGGGGATGGAGAAAACCTGCCTGGCTTTGCTGGGGAGCTCTTCTTGAGCAGTCCCAGTCTGCTGGAAATGCCAAGCAAAGGACAGAAACACACCCACACAGGGGAACCCAACCTTAATGTAGTTCTTTGTTTGAAAAAAAAACCCAATTATTTAACTTGGACTGTGGAAAAGCTCTTTCTTTTTGCACTGAGTACTTTTAAACTAAAATTGAGGGACCTCTCAGTCACATGAGTTGTCACTGGGTGATTATCCTGCAGATTGAGGTGTCTCCCAGTGTCAGACCCTGTTTTGAGCAGGTTCATGTTCCTGACTGCCTGGGGCTTCCCTTCAGCACTGATTTTCACTTTTTGAGTGCACAATGGAAATGCTTCCACCCTTGATCATTTTGGTGTAAAGCCAGGTCAGGCCTGAGGATGGCATCTTTGGGAATGAGCATGTTTGTATGGGAAATCTAACATTAATTTCCAGGCTGTTGAACTTTAATTAAATTTTGCTGCTCAATAATGGTGCTTTGTATCTTCTGTTAATTCCTCAAAAAACCTAATTCAAACATCCTTGACTTCTGCTGGGACATGTGAGTAAAGAGAAGCTACTTATAAATTCTGGTGTGGTGAGAAAAGAAATTATTTCTCCCTCCTCATTGGAAACTCATTCACAGTCTCTAAAAATTTTTGAATTAAAGAAAAATTTCATAGACTCACCTAGGGCATTAAAGAGATTTGGAGCATTAAAACAGAAATATGCTTCATGCTGTGGTTTGCATGACAAAAATGTTAAGGGGTTAAGGAATATGCAGGAAGTCAAAGATTGCATTAAATCCTCCCTCAGTTTGGAGAGTCTGACCAGCCAGGTGACAGAGCTCTCATTCCCAGCATGTGTCTGTCTGGATACAGATTCTGCTTTTCACACCAGAAAAATGTCAGTTTTCATCAGGACCTGCATGAAAAGAAATGAAAATTGTAATTGTAAAAAAACCTCCTTAATAAAATTAAACAAATATTAAAATAACTATAATCTATACAAATTTAAACAAACAGCAACAAAAAGAACCTATACCCCCCAAAAAAACCCCTCTACTGCCAAAAATAAAAATAATTTTAAAAATAAATAATAAAACCCTTTAGCTTTAAACAACTCATCTTTAAAACTATACCCCATAAACATAACTATTAGCATTAACATAACCCATAAATATAACTATTAAAAAAACTTATAGAAAATAAAAGAAACTTCACAATTACAAATTTTCCCAAACAACCACTATTCATTAAAAAACCCTATTTTTTCTTATAAAAAATCTCCATAACATAAACAAAAAAAATTCTCTCCCTAAATAAACAAAAAAAAATTAAAAATAATTAAAAGTTTATAATAATTCAATAACAATAATTTTATAATAATAAATAATATAAATTTTATAATAATAAATAACATAAATATTATAATAATAAGCAATAAAAATTTATAATAAATAAAAAATTAACTTTTCTTTCTTTGCATTATTTCAATGAGAGCTGTAACCACGAGTTCTGGCACATGATTTATTGGTATGCTCAAAAATTTTTTCCTTATCCCAATGTATATACTTAGCAGTGTGGCAGGAGACAAAGGAAACTTGTCCCCATTAGTTATGTGGAGCAAATGTTCTGCTTTTTTCATTTAGTCAATTAAGACTCTGTTTGTAAGTACAAAATGTTTGTTCTAGACAAACTGATATATGGAGTTGAGCTGGGGCTGCATTTTCCAGGAACAAACAGTCCCATGGAATGTGTGCTCACTCTTTGGAGCTGGGAGAAATGTCAAATGCAAGTAGATTTTGTAAAACCTCTCTGTGTGAATATTAATGATGGTGGCTTGGTGTTTTCATGATAAACTCCTTCAGCTATTAAATTACTGGAAAGAAATCCACCACTTCTACAAAGATCTGGATGAGTCATGTTCATTTATTAGAGAGGTAATTTTGGTTGGTTTCTGACTCAAAAAAAAAAAAATGCCCTGCACAATTTTGTTGTGGTTTTCATTTAAAAACACAGGTTTAATTGTGGTTTTCATTTAAAAACATTTAGGTTTAATCTAAAACTTTAAACCCTCTAAAATCTTTAATCCAAAGTTTCTGGGGAAGGGAAACCTTAATTCATCCCACTCCTACTGATTTGATGCCAGTGCCAGGAAGAGAAACCTGGAGAGGGGTTGCAGGTGAGCAGAGAGAACCTGAAGAGCAGCAGGAAGGATTTCCCAGGATGGGTAAGGTTGGAAGGGACCACTGAGCTCATCTGGTTCCACCTCCCCACACCCTCCCTGCACAATCTGTTCAGGGCTTGGTCACTGCACAGGGAAGAAATTCTTCCTCATGTTCACGTGCAACTTCTGGGCATCAGTTCCTGCCCATTCTTCTTTGCTCAGTTTAAATGTGGTCTTCAGATCTAGGCATGGCTCCTAGAAATTACCAAAACAAACCAAAAAATATGCTTACCTAGAATTCCTTAGATATCAGTGGGCAAAATTTGACAAACAAGGCTCTTTTCTAGTGTATTACTCTGCCATACCTGGAAACAGTAGGTAGGAAACATTGCTTTTTTTTATTCCAAAGTCAGGACAAATGTTGGCTCCCTAATTTAGAATCATGTTATTATTTATTTATTAAGAACCTGTTAGGGTTTTTTTGTTTGTTTTGTTTTCTTGTTTGTTTTTTCCCTTCCTGGGTTCTTCTCCAGCGTCTGCCCGTGGATTATCCCATCTCATCATGGAGATCCATCCTGACTTGTTCCTGATTTATTCCTGCTTTCTCAGACCTATTGCAGGTTTCCTTACCAGCTGTACCACTCCAATTACAACCCTCTAACCTCCAGCTGCAGGGAATATCCCAAAGCCACAGGTGTTTTAGTAGCTCCTTTTTTGTGCTCTTTAGCCAAGACATGATTAAAAATCCTGACTCTTTCTCCTCTCTCCCATCAGCATTAAATGCTGGATTTTGAAACTCTCCAGAGGGATACAAAAAGAATGCTGAGCTGGTATGAACAAAACAATCTTTTCCAAAGGAAAGCAGCTTGGAAAAATGTGCTTTTTGGAGTCACAAAGGGTTGATTCCTGACAGTTTACACCTGGAGTAAATCCTGGTGAGTAAATCCTTGTGTAACACGGGAGGCCAAGGCAGATGAGCACAACAGCCTCTCCTCCCTGCTAATCAGTGAAGGCAGAGACAGTTTTGGGCCTCTTCTGTGACATTTATAAACCCTGACACTGTTTTATCTGCTGCTGATCTTGCCTGGAGGGAATTCAAGGGTGAGGTGTCCTGGCTTGAGTGAGACCAGCTTGTTTTGGATGAATACATAAAAACATAATTTTTCATGGTGACATTTGGCCCTTGGAGATCCTTCCCCAGATGAGTGATGTGGGTTTGCAAACACAGAGCTGGGCTGGGCTTGGTGCCACAGGGACCCTGCTGAACCTGGTCCTGCTCCCCTGAGGGCAGGGGGTGTGAGGCAGGGCAGGTGCCCCTTGCTCATCCCTGGCTGGGTGATGCCAGGCTCCAGATCTCTGTTATTTTGGTGTTATCTCTGTAGAGCATGAGAGTTGTGGGATGTAGAGAGAAAAGTGGCAGGAGAAAGGTCAAAGACTGAGCCATTGCAGAGATGAAATACCCTGAAGGTTCAATCCAACTGTGGTTCTTGGCCAGTTGTGCAGCTACAGAAGCCCTTATTACATAATTCAGTTTTACCAGGGTACATTTCATAACCAAAACATCATTTGAAAGCACATTGTTTCCAAATTCAGCCCATCCTAAGAACAAAAAGACTCTGTGAGCTCTTTTGGGAGACACCCTGGGAGCCAGCAGCCAGGAGCTGTTTGTCCAGGAGGAGCTGCAGGTTCTGCCTTGTGCTTTCTGCTTGTCTGAATCAATGAAATGACAGAACCCCACAGGCTGGGGAGGGCACATCCTGTGGTTTGCCCTGTAGCAGGTGCTGGGTTGCTGCTTTTTTCAGCCCTTATTTAACAAAAGAAGATTCATACAGATGATGAAGGCAGTGAACAGGAGCATGACACTTGATTTCTTTTTAATTTGGACAGGGCAATGAAGTCACATGCCAACATGGCAGGAAATTAGATTTTGATTTTTTAAAAAATAAAATGCAATGTTGTTATGCTAAAATCCCAGGAAATCTTGGAGGTAATGAAGGGGGGAGTGTAAATACTGATGCCCCAAAGCCTGGAAGTTTATGAGGCATTAAAGCAATGCCTGGAGCTCTTTGGTGCCCTGTAAACTGTTCTGTTACATAAGCATGTCTCCTTATGGCTTAACTCGTGGATATAAAATCCCCCCAGGCTGATAACAGGAGATGCCTCAGCCTAGAAAATCTGTTACTTATTTACTTTACAGGTTTGGAGGAGTGAGGAAGCTTAGCTGTATTTCAGTCTTTCTGGGCTCAGTGGTTGCTCCATAGCTGTTTTGGCCATAAAACTGCATCCAGGTTAGCTTCCCACTGAGCTTTAACTCAAATTATATTTGTAGCCTTGAATTCCTGTAATTCCACTAAGGATTTTTCTGCAAATTGTAAAAAAATTTGGCATAAAGCTTGCGTGATAGGGAAAGGGTGTCCAGGAATGCTCAGCACAGATCTGGCGTGGCTAAATCATGGGGATGCTGCCAGTGTTTTGGGAAAGCTGAGCTGGGAAAGGTCTGTGGCAGCTGAATGTGGTTTGTGCTGCCGAATTTGGGTCAGCCTGGACCACATCTCCAGCACCCAGATGTCCTCCCAGCCCCAGTGAAATAATCACCCAGGCAGCTGCTGCAGCTGCAGCCATGTGTGTGAGCAGCTCTTTCCTTCAGAGGGCTTAAACAGCCTAAACACCAGATCCCAAGGAAAAATAAACGTGATTCTTTATGGCTCATGCTCTGTTCCTAGGCGTGAAAGCAGCCTTGGACAGGTCAGAAATGTCCTGAAATCATCTTTATGTCCAGCCAGTTCACATATTCTGGCACAGTCTGTGCTGCTGGAGTTGGGGCAACTGAAGCTCAGTGCTGCCCAGGAGATGAGGGTTGGTGAGGGTGGCACTGTCCCTGAGTGCTGGTGGCACTGGCTGGCAGGACACCCCCGACCTGCCCCAGGGTGGCTGGGACTAGGGGGAGGTGGAATCCTGCAGTGCTCTGCAAGAACTCTGTGTTTGCATGACAAATCAAAGAGATTTTGTTAGAGGGCCTTGTGCACTTTTTTACTTTTTTTTTTTTTTTTTTTTTTTTTTTTTTTTTTTTGTTTGGTTTTTTGTTTGGTTGGGTTTTTTTGTGGGTCTTTTTTTGTTTTGTTGTTGTTTTGGTTTTTTTTGTTTAAATGTCCCTGCTGCTGCACTGAAAAGAGACTGAAGAGCAGATTGTTGCCAATGGAGCAGGAGCTGGTGAAGTTTCTTTGCAGCTAAGGATGCTCTCTGGCCTCAGGCAGCTGATGTCCTGCCTACAGGTGCTGACCTGCAGCACCTCCAGCCCATCTTTGTCCTTCTTTCCTTCCAGCACACTGCATGTAGCACAGACTCACCTGGATTTGGGCTGTTGATGTTCTTATTTTTAAAAGCAATCTATATCAATGTCCTGTGGTGACTTTATGATGCTTGTTTCCCCTTTTGTCTGTTTAGCCCAGAAATAAGTTTTACACCTTTAAGACTTCTAACCCTTCTAACTTCTGAGCAAACTGAGAGCTGGGTGTTCTTGGCTGAGCATGATTTTTTGTAAGGTTTTGCTGAAAAGTGTCTGTTTTCAATGCTTTATTTCTAACTTGGTTAATAGAAAGCAGAAAAATGAGATCTTTTTTTCCTTCTATAGGGATAAAATCTCACATGAAAAAAAAACCTGTTGATCTAAGAGTTAAAGCTTGGACAAACTCTTGCCCAGTTCTTTCTCAATAGTGGTGACTTTTAGAGGTGTAGTCATTGTCTTGGTATAAACACTGCAGAGAGAAAACCACAGAGCTTTGGCCAAACTCTGCCACAGAAGTTCCAACACTTGCAGTGGCCGTGTCTGCATCAGTGTGAGGGCTCAGGTATCTTGACTGAAAATGAGGGCAGCAAAAAAGCCACTTCTGGGACTTGATTCACCCCCTTCTGAATCAGCCTGATGAAGATGTGTGTTCTGCAGTTATTTAAATCCTGTAGAAGTGAAAGTCATACAGGGTAACTGAACAATACAAATCTTCCTTTTGTGCCTCTTCATTGTGTGTGTTTCAATTTCCCCAGGCACCTGTCAGCTGTTGGATGTCCTTGGATGCTGCAAGGATGTGGAGCACTGAAGCTGCTGCAACTCTTGATGCTGTTACTTGTTTGTGGAGTTTTTGAATAAATTCTTTGCTGTGCCTCAGTCTCTCTGCTGTAAACAGATAATAATGTTTATATTGTTTATTTTTATGATGTTTCACTGTTGTGAAATGCTTTGTTTTCTACAGTTAAAAAGCCAGGAATAAATTCTTTTTTATTATCCTGCTACACAATTTGTCTTTCTTACCTCTCCAGCACCTGGAGATTCTATTTTGATGATCTCCATTTTCTACTTCTCCTTTATTTTTATTCAGATGTTATCAAAATCCCAAGGCCCACTTTTCAAGAAGAATTCAGAAGGGAAAGGATTAAATTGATATATTTTCAGGGCATGAACATGGCCTTTGAAAGATGCTGCTGGAAAGGAGAGAATTTCCCCCCACATCCTGGTTTATGGAGTGCCTGGACTTTGGATAAAAGCTCTGTTGTGCATCGGGGCTGGTGGGGGAAGAGATCAGGACATTTAGGAGAATTCTTGCTTCTCTTGCTCTGAAAGTTTTTGGGTTGTAACCACCTGGCTGAGTTTAGGTTCATTGTGGAATATCTGCACTAGAGCCAGGCATTTGTTGGGTTACCCAAGCTAAGCAAGGCCTGGAGCAAGTTTAATCTCTGCCTGACCTTCATCTGCTCCCCAACAGCCCCCCAGGCCTTAGGAAGTAAATAATTTCCTCAGCAGCATGCAAATGGAGTTGCCATTAATATTAACAACAGCTATTATTTATGAAATAGACTTCTTGGTTAACTGGGTGTTGTTGAAGGTTTGAATAAAGTCAGAGTGTGATCACTGTTATGTAGCAGCTGCAGGCTTGAGGATGGGGAAAGGAAGAAGTAATGAGTTGGTATCTGGCCTGTAATTACCTGCTTAGGATGCTCTTGGTGTGAAATTAAATGCTCAGCACTTGCCCTGTGAATAAAGTGACCTTCCTGGCTGATGTGTCCTGTGTCTCTGGGGCAGGGGCTCATGTGCAAGCATTTCAACCCTGAATCTTTGTCACAAGCTGAGTTCCTGACTGGTGTCAATCCTGCAGGAGTCTTACAAGGGGGGAGCTGAGTTCTCTGGGCAAAAGTCACATTTTGGGTCACTTTGCTTGCTTTCTGAGCTGATTAATCTGGCAGGGATTTATGTTAATGTGTCAGGGCTTTGCAAGACTGAGTTCTCTTTTTTTGGCAGCTGGAGTTCTTTGGAATTGTAATTTAAATATCAGTTTAATAATCAGAAATTCTTTTTTTTTTTTTTTCCTCAGTGAATCTGATTAAAGTTTTATGGGAGATAGAATCTTCAGTTTCTCTCATGCTTCTTTATGCTGGAGCATTTTAATTTACCCTTCCATCACTGGAATGGTAAACAAGGAAGAAGAGCATGGCTTAAGGATGTTATTTTCTAGGCTGCTATTCATCTTAAGGAGATGGAGCTAATTATGAAATGCCTTTTAGCACTAGGAAAGCCCAGTGCAATTTGCTCATCAGTGCTGAACTGTGCTTGTTTATTCTGGCTATTTGCAACCCACATGAGACTTCTTCAACCTTAACCTTGGATGCTCCAAAAATTCTGTCCTTAGGTGTGTTTGAGTGTCCTGTAGCCCTTACCCTGGGCTGGGTGGCACAGGGGCTGTCCCTGCCTGGTGGCCTCAGGTTGCTTCATCACAGGGAGCCCCTGTGCCAGCCCAGTTCCCCTCCAAACTACACTGACTTCTGAGCTGATGCTGGGAAAATTGCTTAAATGATGGATTTCTCTAATGGTTTTCAGTTCTTTATTTTAAATACTCTCTCTGTTTGTTATTCTGGTGTCTATTAGCTGATGCTCCTGCAACCACAGTGCATGGTGGGCATTCCCAAATACTCCCTGAGCACACCTGTGGGCACTGGAGAGATGTGGGCATGGCCAGTGGTGCCTTTATGGAGCCTGAACTGTGCTCAGTGGGTGCAGTTCTGGGCATAAAATCTTGAGAACTAGGGGGCAGATCTTATTATAAAGTTAATATCCTACTGCATGTAAACATGCTGGGAAACAAACATGAATTCTTGCATTTCCTGTCTTTTAAATGCTCGACTTGGCAGCTGTAATAATGTTTAATAATAAGTCACTATCATAGCATCACTATCTTAGTGATGCTCTCACTGGGTTGATGGAAAACACAGTAATGCCACAATGGTAAGGAAAAAACCAGAACCCTGGGTAGGATTGTAATGAATTATCTTTGCAAATAAGTAGGGTGGAAACCCTTTTCTTTCTGGCATGTTACTGTTGTACTCTAAAGAGAAACGAGCAATCTTGAATGAACAGAATTATTATTGTTAGAAGGAGTAAAATACATGGTTTAATATTCTGTCAGTGTATGAATACACTTCAAATTGTATGTGCTTTACATTGCAAAATAACTTAAAAGAATAATTCCTACTTTTTGTGCATTTGCCTAAGACATAGCCCAGATGTATTGAAAAAAAAAAAGGTGTCAAACTGTTTCCTGAAAAAATAATAAGCTCAGCACTTTAGGGAGCTGGAGAATTATTTTGAGAAACAGAATCTGGGATATACATAATTTACAGTGCTGAAGTGTGATATTTAATTGCTTGTTTTTTCTTTCAGCATAGGCACATTGTAATTCAAACTCTTAATTCATTGCAAAGCTCTGCTGTGTCTAGGTCAAAACTGCAAGGCATCATCCCAGTGTGATTTGTGCTGCTGGAGATGTGGAGGAATCCTTCAAACTGCTGATTAAATGCTGTTTGGAAATGGACTTGAATTATTCACCACTTATTTGCCCACAAACAACAGAATTTTCTTCTTTTAATCCTCTTCTGGTTTTACATCACACTGTGATTTACTGGACGTGGAGCACAGGTAGAAATTCTGTTGTGGCAAGAAAGCAACAGAACCAAGCTCCAGAGGCAGAACTTGGAGCTGTGCAATTGTTTTTCAGCCATCCTTAGGGGTGGAAGAGGAGACAAAGCAAAAGTTTTGCATTATAATAACTAACTTCACTTGTGGTTTGGATCTCTGTGGTAGCAGTGGGACTTGCTCTGACTACATGTTCTCTGTTTAATAGTTTGATCTAGAGCTGCCTTTGCCTCCTCTGGGCTGTTTGTTTTTTTAGCCTGGATGTGGATTGATGGAAAATTTTTCCCAGGTCACTGCACAAATTGGAAAAGAGATTATGGTTTGGTTCCACCCTTTTCTTAAGCCTTTCCTTCCATCATCTTTCTGTATCACTTGGACCCTGTCTTAGGATCCTGAAGCTCACAGGAGACATTTGCTGTGGGCAATATGTAATGAATATTAACTGATGGATGCTGGAGCATGTGTGTAGACTGCAGGGAATCCTCCTGACCACTGAGTGTCATTGTTAACTCAGGAGAAATGGGGTGATGAGAAAAATTTTTATTTGGGGAAGATGGGGAGATGAATCTGTGTGGGGAGTCTGGGAGGGCGTTGCCATCACTGAAATGGTTTGGTGAGTGTCAAGGTGAATTTCCCTCACAAGTTCTGCTCTGTGTGTTCACCAGCAAGCTGGAGCTGGGAATGGCACAAACTTGCCAAAGATGCTGCCATGTTTCTGTGGGAACAGGGGCACCTTGGCTGTGTTGGGATTAATGCTGGGAATTTCTGGACCCCTCTCAGCTGGGTGTCCAGGGTTGCTCCGTGTTGTCTCTGCCCATCTCCCACCCAACCCAGGCCTCTGAGTTCTCCCCAGAACTGATGGCATTCTGATGTTTCTCTGGGCCTTCTTCTTGAAAATTCAGAATGTTCTTGAACACTCTTCTTCCCTTCTTTCAGTAGACTTGTGCCCACTGGAGTCTCCTGTGGGGTGAAACCCAACACTTTTGCACCCTGGTCCCCTGTGGGGCCCTGGCTGGTGCCGTGGGTGGGGGAGAAGGGCTGGTGCCTCTCTCAGCTCCCAAAGTCTTGAAATGCCATCCTCTTGTAGAACCCATTGCCATCTGAGGCAAAATTATTTCCATAGAAGGAAAAATACTTGAGGAGAAACAGTTCAAATAGTGCTTTGTGCAGCTGTTTTCAAATAGTGAGTTTTATTACCTGTAAGTATTGCCACTTTTCTTTGTGGCCATGACTGTTATTGTGAGCAGAATGCAATTTGCTTGTGTGTTAACTTACAAATTAATACTATTCCTGTATTTTTTGTAGGCTCAAATCCCTGGAATTCTAATGCCCTACTCTGAACTATTTGCTGTTCAGGGTAAACTCACCTTTATCGTCATTGCCAGTGCTGGAACTAAGAGAGGGACTCTATTTTTGGGAGTTTGGGCTTACAGTGCATCCTGCATTAGCCCTCACATTAATAATATTGTCTTCAAGGAGAGCAAAAGCAAAGGAGGAATGGGAATTGGGTTGGGAGAAGGAAACTCACAGGTAGGAAGGTATTTGGTGCTTGACTTTCTGAGTGAGCAGTGTTACTTTAATTCTTCTTAAAATCATCTTATTAACATCTTACACCTTAACAAGCAGTTGCTCGCCTTGAGCACTGATAAAACCAGGCTCTTTCCTTTGTAGAAAGGCAAATCTGTCTTAAACCTCTCTATTATTTGAAATAAGATACTGGTGTTTTACTGACAAAGCAGGAGAGGAAACCTTCCCCAGCTGCCTTCACTCCACTAGGATTTAGCAGCAAGATTGCTATTGCCCAGCAGTTATGCTGCCATGAAAACACCACTTTTTTGGCCTCAAACCTACATAAACTGGGCAGCTCAGGCTGGAGAGGATTTCTGGGTTCGCTGGTGCATTTGGGCAGAATTTTAAGTGCTCTCAAGTGCAAATTTTCT